>WHYT01014897.1:69360-96906 GCA_009806455.1 Tetrax tetrax | reverse complement strand
AAAAAAAAAAAAAAAAAAAGAAAGAAAGGAAAAAACCCATTTCTGTGCTGTGCAAAAGACACTTTGTACAATTCAAACAGAACAAACTCCATGCACATGAATGGGGCTACAGAACACCTCCAGCCAGGACCCGGCTCCCTGGCACCACCTGGCAAAATCCCAACAAAAACAGGGCTGGAAATAATACTGATGCGCAAAGTCCCCTTTAATAGGCGGGCAGGGAGGATTGTCGCTGAGCCCAGCCACGGCACATGCAGGATGAGCTTCCAAGCACTGCAGCTGGGGTCTTGCTGATGCCCTACAGTGATGGACAGAAACAGAGGGGTCACAGGCAACAAAGCCGCACTGGCCGCCCAGGAGCCGAGGGCTGCTAAGATGACACCGTCACGGCCGTCAGGGCTCCGTTCCGGGTGTAGTAGAACTTGCTGAATGCTTCTTCAAGTAAACAGGTAAGTCTGCTCTGGTCAGCCTGGGAAGAACAAGCTACGGTGAGGGTGGGCCGAGCTAAGAGCTTGGCTGAAGCCCGCCAGGGCACAGGGGCAGGGACACGTCTTGTTTCTCCTAGCTCCCCAGCCAGGAAAGGAGTGAGCTGGCAGAAACCAGTTAAGTTTGAGAAAGGAATGCCGACCTATATCCCTGCCTGAGCCCCATGTCTGCTCACCTCACTGATGAATCCAAGCTGGACCAGTTCAGCTGCCAGCTCCTGGATGTTGTCATCTGCAACACAGGGACGGGTGTGAGTCCCAGGTCTGAGCGCACTGCTGGCCCCAGTGCACCAGAGCACGGGAGGAATGGTACTTACTGGGCTGCAGGTCACAGCTCAAGTGTCGATTCAACTTGTCTTCCAGTTTCAGCAGCAGCGTTAACTGCAGGGTAGAGAAGTTCTCATGAGGGACTGCGTGGTGGCCACAGCCAGCTGCGAGCGTCCCCAGAAATCCCCATCAGGACAGGAACCACCCTCCCCCAGAGCCCCACAGGACTCAACAGAACCACCACATCCAGCTCCATTCCACACCACAGCCAGCAGCAGCGTCCTGTGGGGGAAGCCTGAGCCTGGGGGTGCGCCGAAAACGTTTGCTAGGCGCCAGGACAGCCACGGGCCTGGATCTGGCTTTGGGCCCCCAAGATGTGGCAGCAGTGGGTGACACCAGGCCCCAGCAGCACGTCAGCACGCTGGAGCCGTGCGCGCTGCACGCTGCCCGGGTACCCCCCAGCATGCTCAGCCAGGAGATGGGAACATACGTGGTGCTTCACGCCCTCCTCTACAGACTCAATGTTGCACTGCATCAGCACCACCTGCAACAGGAGCAGAGACAGCCCGTGACTGACTGCTGCTGCACAGCACGGCGGCCTGGGGAGGGGAGGAACGCAGCTCCCAGCTCTCACCTTGCGGGTCTCCACCTCGGCGGGCTCTGGAGTCGGGGTTTTCACCGACGGTGGAGCAATGGGAGATTTCACCACCACCTGCTGGGGCTGCTGGGGTCGCGGCATCCCAAAAGCTGTGAGTGGGTAGATACCGTTCCTACGAGAAAGGAGCGGAGTCTGAGGTTACGCCTCTCTGAAATTCTTCCAGTCTCACACGCAGTTAGGGTTGCCCTTTAAAAAACCCTCTTACCTTACATCCTCCAGGAACTTGTCCAGCTCCAACGCTGGAGATTGTGAGAAGCTGGGGAGTGGGGGGGAAGAAAAAGTACCGAGGTGAGAAGTCATCTAACAGAGCCATCCACTCAAGTCTCTGCATGCAATTCCAAATCCCCGTGTCCTAGCCTGCAGCTGTGTCAGCAGGCAGCCAAAGGAGAGACAGACCCCAGCCGTCCTGCACAGGGAGCAACTATTGACAGAAGCTAAAGATGAGGCAACATTTTAATTACGGAAGAACAGGTATCACTTCCCTGTAGAGGGCTGTCCAATGCAGACAATTATTTGGAAACTAGCTTCTGGCAAGGCTTTTCAAAGACATCTGTTGTACCAGACCCATGAAGCCCATGTCCCACCTCCAGAAGAGCAAGGGCACCCAGCACTGCAAAGGCAAGAACCTCTGCAGCAGCTGACGGCACAGCATGACCAACCTCATCACTCCAGACCAGAAACGAGGAACTACACCTCAGGGTTTAATGCCCTGCCCAAATATTTCTCACTGGAGTTCAGGATGTTCAGGAGTTCTCAGTAATTTCTTTCCCAGATTGGTCATTCAGCCTGGTGGCTTCTCAATGTAGTGTCTCAGAGGAAGTCTTCCTACCAATTTGTTTTTCATTTCCCAGCCTCTAATACCATTGAACATTTTCCTTGCTGGTGGCTCAGGGAGGATAATAATCAACCGACAACCTTCCCCTTTGTGCCATAACTTGTACGCCTACTGCTCTTCCTCTTTCTCACCCCCAAGAACATACAGTTCCTCCATGTGGTGCAACAATTTCCAGCGCCTTGGGGAAGTCAGCTCTCTGGGCTGCTCCAGGACTGTTCACAGAGGTGGCCACTTTGTACACGTACATTGTGGAGGGAATGTCTTCAGACACTTCACTCTGCTGTCATAACCGTCTCCCATGATTTGGCATTCTGATACCATATTTGCTTTCCTCTGCAGCTGCACAGCAGGGCATTTTCCACAAGCTGGAAATGGTCTTTTCCTGTGGTATTACTGCACGGCCTTCTCAGACAGAGATACGGTTCTTTTTTTCCTCTAAAGCAAGCTATTATTGTCTTGTGCATGGCACAAAGAGTCAGCAACACCAGAAAAGCCCACAGCAAGTACCTCATTTCTTTCTGGTTCTTGCAGCGAGAGACAGATTCTCCTGCTTTACTAATTCCCCAGTAAAACACTCTCCTCATCACCTCAGTCAGTTCAGGTTTTCAGTGTCTGCTTGACCACAGCTTCTTTTAGACTAGTTGCAAGAAAAACTTTGAGCAGCCAGTCTTCCCTGTAGCGCGGTCTTAAGACTGCTTTGAAGAATTTCAGATTAGCAAGAGAACGCGAGCTGCTCGAATCCCGCCATGATCCTCCCCAAGTGCTTTGCTGTTCCATCAGATGTGGTGCAGGTTGCACCTCTGCCTCCAGTCCCCAGACCGCTCTCCAGCCCTTTCCAACACGCTTTCCCAGCCTCTCGTACAAAAGTAGTTTTCAGCAAAAGTTTACAATTTTTTCTAGCAGCTCAGTTTGCACGCACTCCGATGAATCATCTGGAAGCTACGCTCCCTGGCATTTCAAGTCATTACTATGCCCTCTTCTTCCAGCACCTCTGCGGTACTGCTCTACCAAAAAAAGCAAGGCCCAGGCTGGCATACGCCAGACAGCCAAACCCCTGCCCACCGAAGTCCAATGGGTGTAAAGAATCTCTCTGGCACAGCTTTGGCTAGTCACTCTTCATCCTCCATTTTGAACCCTCAATTAACAAAAAGCATTCCACAGGGAATTCGATACCATTACTCACTAGTGCTATGAAGATCGGGATGCCGGTTTTCAGAAAGGTCTATATGGCTCAAAGAGCTTCTCAAATGAACGGTGCTTTTTTCCCTTGTCATCTTGATTACTTTTGTTCAGCAGCCTGAGCACCCCAGAATGCTGGGCTACCCAAAAAGCACCCTGGCCTTCTCTGGAAATACAACGTCCACATCTTAGTCCTTTCAGCTAGCCCCTCAACTAGCTCCAGTTTCATTATCCCAAATTTGACATCACTTCTTAGCGCTCTACTTGCTCCATACATACTATGGTCCGTTACTTTGGGAGCCACTTCTCTCCTTTTAGTGGCTGCTGCATGTTTCTGACAGCTGCCCAAAACAGCCTCTCCCTTTGTGTATTGTAGAATCAGCCGCTCCGTTAAGGAAACGCTGAGAAACCATTTCTCCAACATGCTGGACTCCCTCTGGCAAGCCCGTGATTGCTCCAAGTCACTTCCCTGACTGTTCAGCCAGGTTTTGCTACGGCCTGTTCCAACTGCGTGCGTTCACTTCCCACTCCCCATACGGGAAACAATTCACACCTTGGCTGCATGGAACCTGTTCGCAAGGTCGTCTTCCACCCAGCAGTTACCCTTCACAGAATTTTTTTGCGCCCAGAGTGCCTGCTCCTTCACCAACAGCACCATCAGGTCCGTTCTGTCTCCCAGTTAGCGGTGAAACACCAACACTAACTGTGGGAAGAGCCCCAGGCAGACCCGAGCACCTGCTCCGCGTGCACCTGCGCAGCCCCTCCAAGCACACCGTGGGGTACTCACATCATCTTGACTCCTTCCCTGTCCACATGATTGATCTCTGCCAACACTGCACTCATGTCAAGGTTTTTGGTCATCTCTTCTAAAGCATTTTCAGGAATCATATCTATTAAAAAAATAATAAAAAAAGAAAAGTTAGACCTGAACAACCACAATTCCTTTCCCGCTTAAGAAAAGCAATGAAAAACCCAGAGCCTTTAGGCTGCTAAACTGCGGTGCCACTCAGAGCAGGCAGGGCACCATACCCTCCAGGCTCTGTTTCACGAGGCCCTGGTCCCTGCTCGTTAAGGACAGCACGAAGGGCCTGGCTCCCAGGACGCCAGCAGTACTGACACTTTAGCACAGGCTTGCAGAACACGAGCCGCGCACCCAGGGACCCCGTACTCACGCTGATGCCCAACGATACAGTGAGCAGCCAGTAGCTTTAGCGATGGCACCTCAAACAACGCCTGGTGGAAAAGGAGCTCCCGGGCAGTAGGACGCTTGCCAGGATCCTGTTCTAGACACTTCTGAATGAACTCCTGAACGACAAAAATTGCATAAGACCACACGCAATGCCAACAAGTCTGCAGGGACCCTGAGCCCTCCTCACCCACCCTTTGCAAGGGGTCCTCCAGCAGCTGGATGGCACTGTTAATGGCCTCCTGGGGCACGTAAGACGACTCTCCGTTACCTTGTATTTCCAGCACCGCCATCTGCAAACACAAAGCAGCGCGTCAGACTTCACTGAGAATGACTGACTACACTGAGCAGAGCTCCAGGAGACCGCTGCCAAGTGGGAGATCATCATGTTTGGGGCTATTTGAGGTCACATTTTGTGGAGACAGAGAGAATGACCACCTCATTACACTAGCTTGTTTCTACCGCCCTAAGAGATTGCTAGGGAGACCCGAGAACGATGCCAGCAAGGCCTTAGTAACTATCTCCATTTTGAATTTTACAACCCACTGGCCTGTACTGCTGCTTGATAACTCCAGTCCTCTAACGAAGCAGTAACCGTTCCCTGCCAGAACCTGACAGCGTCCCTCCTGGCTGTGTGAACAGCTCTGTACTACAGGCAGAAAAGCAAGTGGAACACACCATCCAGAGCTGGCTCCAGCCAACACATACACACATTCCCAGCTAGGAAAGGCTGGCAAAAGATCCCAGAGAACGTCTTAAAATTCAGCTCAAGTTTTTGCCTCCTAAAAGTTGTATGTTTCCGCAGTTCTCTTCCTGCTTCACTTACAGGATGTGCAGCAGGTTAACAATTCTTTGTGTTGGCTCTTTCTGACAATTCTTCCCAGAAAATACTCCTACCCACAACTCCTATTTCCTACATTTGGGCCTACTGGTTGCAGGGACAGCGGAATCACTAAGCTGCTCAGATCAGGTACGTCAGACTCGCACCCGTATCAGGTGGGGGCAGGCTGGCCCAGAGAAGTTACGACTGCCTCTGTGCTCTCCTCCAGACACCACAGGAAGGACCGCTGCTCCCCAGAAGGGCAGATGTATTCTCCACGTATATTAAGTGCAGTTTGTAGCAGCAACTGTTCCCACCAGCCAGCGGGTCAGACTTCAAAACCGGCCAAGTTCCAGAGTAATGAATTACCATGAGGAATTTCAGAAAGAACTACGTATTACTGAGCTATTTACTTCTTAGTAAGGCATCTGGGGAGCCTCGACAGCGATCCCTCCAAGGCAAAGAGCACTTGGCTCAGAGAACAAAACGCACTGGTTACCAAGCTCACCCACCCATGGCCACAGCATCTCCAGAGACATCTCCTTCCCTCGAGTTCATTCTCTGTCCCACAGCACACTCACCTCCAGTGCACACATCCCAAAGGAGTAAATGTCCACAGCGGTGGTGACGTTGGCAACTTCTGTAAGACAGAAATAGCGCTCTGTTATCAGGCCATCCCCGCGTTCAGCAGTACCAGCAGAACCACCTCTGTATCACGCTATGATAATCCTGCAGCTTCTCTCCCTCCCCTGCTATCAAAAGACAGAGGAGTTGGAGCGTTTAAGGAGGCAAATAACTCAAAACTGTTAATGTGATATCTCTCACAAGCCTGTAGCTGAAAACGAGATGCAGAACAGCTTGGAAGCATTAGTAAGGCCAACAAAATCAGGCTTGCAGCTGTACCCATGCTATACCTCCATATTCCGGGGCAAAGAAGTGCAGGTTCTTCTGCTCCTCGCGACAGGTCTTCACATGGTTGTTAATTGTGTCCGGTGCCACTAGAAGAAAGTCATGAATGGTTAGGATACAGGAAACCATAGCCCATCCCCAACCAGATCCTAGGGAACGTGTGCAGCTCCAGGGCCCTGGTGCCCAGAGGGGCAGCACCGCGGAGTTCAGTTAGCCCCTCCTCAGTCCCTCCTCTCAGGTTACCTGCCCTGATGTACTTCTCCATTGTTTCCTCGGCTGCAGACAGACTAAGGCAGCTTAGCATTACCCAAGAGCAAACCTGGAGGCCACAGCTTCTGCTGAATGGGAAGACAAGCTGGAAGGACTCCCTGTTGAAGTGCAAGTCCTGAAAGCACCTAACTTAAATCAGATCTATAGCGTTTGTCACAAGCAGCTCACCTATACAGGAACCTTAGGCACAGCCAGAGATGCCAAGATCACTGCCAGCAGTCACCACCTCAGCTCTAGGAGAAGGACAGACCTACAAGGCAACTCTTCCACCTATCAGCAGGGCACTGGTGCCAAAGTGCCTCAAGACAAAATTCAAGCAAAGCTGCTGAATGTGAGATGACCACCCTGACAGCAGAGGCCTCCCAGCAGCCAGCACCTCCACAGCAACAACCACAAACTCGGAGCTACGGGGAGGGAACAACTCCCAGCCACCAGAACCACCAGCAGAACACAGGTATGGCACTCCCCTAAAAGACAAGCCCTTGGGACAGCCACCTCCAAAAAGACTGCAAACAGCTCTCCAAAAACAAGCAGCCGCTCCACCAGGGAGGAACACCGAGACGGGCAGGGAGCACAGAGCCACCAGCCCGTCTGAAGCTCTGCTTCCACCCTTGAACATGCCCAGTCACACAGCCTCAGGGCCACCTCCCACTTTGCCAGCCTCCTGGATGATTGCAACTGGTCCCAGTATGTACTACCACATGCAAACTTCATGGGATGTGCCAAACCACTTCTATTTTTCCAGGTGTTCCTGGATTAGACGCTCCAAAGAAGATTCCCAGTTGAATGAGACTGGGTTCCCAGCCTCACAGGAGAGATGTTCTTTGGGCTCTAGTCAGACAAGGATCTTCCTTGATAACGCAGCTCAGCCTTGCTGCGTGGCGTGTACCAACGCGTATTGTTATCCAGCCACTGGAAGAGAGCTTGCTCCCACGGCCAGCATCTGCTTTCCCAGCCAACCGCTCATGAGTAGTTTACTGCTCTTTGTTCTCCTGCTAGCTCTTTTCTTCTAAGATGCTTGTAGGAATCCAGTAGGATTACTTCATTTCTAATGCTCATCTGTTTACAGATTGCGCTGCTTTTGGCTGGGATAGAGTTATCTTTTTCCATAGTAGCTAATATAGGGCTACGTTCTGGATCCGTGCTGAAAACAGTGTTGGTAACACAGGGATGTTTTAGTCACTGCTGAGCAGTGCTCACACGGAGTCAGGGCCTTCTCTGCTCCTCACCCCACCCCTCCAGTGACTGGGCTGCAGGTGCACAAGGAGCTGGGAGGGGACACAGCTGGGACAGCTGACCCCAGCTGACCAAAGGGATTTCCCAGACCATATGACATCCAAGCAATAAACCTGGGGGATGAAGAAGGATCTGGGGGACATTTGGAGTTACAGCATTTTGTCTTCCCAGGTAACGATGATGTGTGACAGAGCCCTGCTTTCCTAGAGATGGCTGAACACCTGCCCACCAATGAGGAGTGAATAAATCCCTTGTTGTGCTTTCCTTGCCTGCATGGCTTTTGCTTTACCTATTAAACTGTCTTTATCTCAACACAGGAGTTTTTTCACTTCTACCCTCCAGATTCTCTCCCCCATCCCACTGAAGGGAGGAGTGAGCGAGTGGCTGTGTGGTGCCTAGTTGTCAGCTGGGGTTAAACCACGACACAGCCCCCACCGGGTCCTCTCAGCTTCACCGCACTAGGCAAGGTACGGTAGATTCTTTGTCTTCCTCTGAAGACCTGCTCTGCACTTTTCCCAGTGACGCTGCCTGTGTTAGGTGAGCTCTGGCCAGGGCTGTGCACGACCACAGCAGTTCTCCCTACTGGGGACTCTCAGTGGGTCCTGACATGGCCCGCGAGGCAAGGGGGTCAAATTCCTCCCTGAACAGCTAGGATATGCCAGGTCCTCCTCAGTTCCCAAATGAAGAGCTTTGCACTGCTGTGCAGGTTTGTATTTTGCACTCAGAGTTATTTACAACTGAATTTGCCCAGTCCTCTAACGCCTTCCTGTGCTGCTGGAGGATATCCTGACCTGCCTCAGCACCCCACACCCCTCCCACATTTCTAATAATGGCCTCAGCAGAGGGAACCCAAACCCCTCTGGCGCGGCAGCCCTTCTTCAGCTTCTGCCCTGTCCCCGAGCCTGCAGCCTGCGCCCGACTGCGTACAGGGCAAATCACCCAGTGTCTGTCCAGCACAACAGGCTCTCACACGGGGCCTGCTCAGGAGGTTCCCAGTCATCCATGACGGAAGAGCCTTGTTACCTGGCTTTTGTCTACAGGCAGTATCTGCCCTAGGTAACCCACTGTGTGTGTCTTGTCTTCAGGTGGCTACTCAGAGAGGAGGGGCTATGCCAGGTCTTCTCCAGCAGTTGGATTTCCTCATCGTTACTGATGTCTCCTGTTTTCTTTCTGAAGATGTTTTGGCCAAGGAATCAAGATCAAGTTTAACAGTACTGCCTCCCTTCCCCTCAGTAACTGATTCTTTTGCACTCAAAAGAACAATTCACCACTGTAAAACAAACAATTTAATACTGTGAAATTAGGGTTTTGCCTTCTAAAGAAAAAAAAGAAAAAAACCCAAACCCACATAAAAAACAACAACAAAACCCAAACAACAACAAAAACCCACCCACACACTGACACTCACAACTTTCAGAACTTAGAATCATAGAATGGTTAGAGTTGGAAGGGACCTGTGAAGCCCACCCAGCCCAACCCCCCTGCCAGGAGCAGGGACATCTCCAACCAGATCAGGTTGCTCAGAGCCCCGGCCAACCTGGCCTGGAATGTTTCCAGGGATGGGGCATCCACCGCCTCTCTGGGCAACCTGGGCCAGTGCTCTACAACTCTCATTGTAAAAAATTTTTTCCTTATATCCAGTCTGAATCTACCTCCTTCTAATTTAAAGCCATTACCCCTTGTCCTATCACAACAGGCCCTACTGAACAGCCTCTCCCCATCTTTCCTGCAGCCCCCTTGAGGTACTAGAAGGCTGCTCTAAGGTCTCCCCGGAGCCTCCTCTTCTCCAGGCTGAACAGCCCCAGCTCTCCCAGCCTGGCCTCACAGCAGAGCTGCTCCAGCCCTCTCAGCATCTGCGTGGCCTCCTCTGCACCCTCTCCAACAGCTCCACGGCCTTCTGCTGCTGGGGGCTCCAGAGCTGGACGCAGCGCTGCAGGGGGGTCTCAGCAGAGCGGGGCAGAGGGGCAGAATCCCCTCCCTGGCCCTGCTGCCCACGCTGCTGGGGATGCAGCCCAGGGTGCCGTTGGTTTCTGGGCTGGGAGCGCACGTTGCCGGCTCACGTTGAGCTTCTCGTCCACCAGCACCCCCCAAGTCCCTCTCCTCAGGGCTGCTCTCCATCCATTCTCCGCCCAGCCTGGATTTGTGCCTGGGATTGCCATGACCCAGTGCAGGACCTTGCACTTGGCCTGGAGACCTACAGGAACTAAACCAAATTTCTCCTGAATCTATGGTGTGCGGGGTGGAGACAGGGCAGCTACATCCCTGTGAAGGGGAGGAAGCTGATTGCAATCCTGCTGCGGAGGCACAGGAACACTGTGACGACTGTGATGAAGAACAAACTTTTACTCGGTGCCCAGTCCCATTAAGATTCTGGCGTTCCCCTGAGGGCTGGGCTGTAACATAGTCACAGGATCTCACTGATCTCAAACGTATCTGTTCCCTGTCTGAAGAACTGCTACGTAACAGGGTATTTAAGACTTCAGAAACTTCTCAACTTCTGCTCTGAAGTCTGATCTTTAACGTTTTTTACAGGATGTCTTTGTGCAGCATGCAATATACACGGACCATAAACAGGAGTTCTGGTGAACTGTGCCAAACCTAACATCTATCGCATGCATGACAGCCTCTGACTACCAGGAACCAGCCAGGCAATCTGGGGATATAAAATAACATTTTATAAGTCCTCTATTCGTTCTGCCTTTCTTTTCAGCACCATGGACTGCAAGACCAAACAGGAACTCAAAACTCATCTTCAGCTTCGTAGTTCTGTACAGCCAGAGCTCTGGCAGCCACCAGCAAGCTCCTGCGTGGAGCTGAGCTGCTGCCAGGGCAGCACCAGTGTCCAGCCAGGGCCAAACCTGGGGAAGGGCAAAGGCACCAAGGCCTGCCCCAGGAGAGGGCCACTGCGTCAACAGCGACAGCACTGCAGAAATTCGGCACGTGCCACCAGATGCTGGACCAACGTCCTCAGGCAGGAACGCTGGCGCGGCACTACCCAGGCTGTCCTGGCTGCCTGTGCCCCAGTAAGGAGCTGATGATAAGCCTCTCTGCATCCAGGCCTTGTGGGCATCCTGCAGCGGCACCAGTGCTGCCGGGAAGAGCTGGGCTTGCACTGCCTGTGGGAACTCCCAACTCAGATACACAGAAAAGCAGTGCTGAGTTTGGTGGTGTAGGTCATCCAGGGACCTGTCCTCTCTGATATTCTGGTCCTTGTGCCTCTGAACTTGCAGAGCACCACTGGAGTTCCTCAATGTGTTTTTCTGTCACTGTTGCAGAGACTGGCTCTGCAGCTGGGTTTGATTAGCCACACTTGGCAAACCTTTTTCCTGGTTTAGCAGCTTATATCACAGCTCACGTGCAGCTTGGCTGGATGTCACACGCATCACCGTGCTCTGCTACTGCAGAGCTGAAGCAATGGACAGAACCGCAGCGGCGTGAGACTACCGGGTTCTTCGCTGCAGGCCTCAGAGCATCGTGCTGTGTCAGCAACAACCTGCTACTGAAGCCAGCTCTGAAAAACCCACCGCAGGCACGTTAAACAAGGCAGACAAAGGTGCTGTTACACATTGTGACGCTATTTTAGAAGCTCTGGGTTTGGTCTGGCCTAATCACCATTGTAGCTCCATCGCCTTGGTGTGCAAGCCACTCAGCACAGACAGAGGCTTGACAGGAGCTTCACCTGAGCACACTTCTTAAAACAAACACTCAACTGTGCACGGTAAGAACACACACTCTAAGGTACCTCTGACAGCTCTCTAACTCGCACACGGTTGCTACCTGCCATCCGCTATCTAGTGACAACTTAATTCTGTGAACGAGCAGGTGTGTGAAGGCTAAGGACAGTTACGCTAAGCAAGACAAAATGAAGGTCAAAAAGGAAAGCCAGATCACCAACAGGAACAACGAGCTCAATCTGGCAACAAAAGCATAAAGAGAAATAATCAGCATCACTACAGGAACACACAGAGCTTGCTAGACTTCTCCAGCTCTCCAGGGTGTCCTGGAGCACAGAGCTCGCCAAGGTAAACAGCTCAGAGCGCCCAGCAGCCATCAGGGGCGTCAGCCAAGAACGCGCTCGGTGGTCTCGCTTCTCACCTGTCACCAGTGGCAGGTTTTAGCAGAGATGCCCTGTACAGAGACCTGCCCTCCTGAACACTACGTGCTGTAAGAAGACACTTCCCGCTTGTCTTGTGTCCGATTCACCCCCACCTTTGTTCTGCACTCAACGCTTCCTCCTGGCAAGAGGGAAGGACAGTCTGCCCTCCGTCCTCCCTTTCCTCCTGAACTAGCCTTGAACCACTGTGTGTCTTGCAAATGCCCAAGCGTTCTCCAAAGCAAGAGCGTATAACTCCTCTTTTCTCACGAAGCGCCTGAGTACCCGCACTCCAGATTTCAGGCTTAGGAAGCAGGGGAAAACAAGACGACGGAGAAGGATCAACGACTAACCTTTAAGATCAGTCCCAGGGTTGCTATGCAGTCCAGCAGAGGACAATTAACCACCTCACCTCTGCTGCACTCCGCCAGCACCACAGCGACCCCACAACGAGCAACGGAATTCAAGACATCTCTGCAACTACGAAGGGACACCACAGGGCCCGGGAAGGGACGAGGCCACGTCATCCCCTGCACTCACCACTCAAGACATTTTCACTACTGCTAAAGGGTACAAGACTGCACAAAACCCAGACGTTTCACACTTCATCTGCACACTAAGATGACAACTGCATTTCATTAAGGAGGGCAAAGCCTAGAAAATGAGCAACCAGGAAGCTATTAGAAACAAAAGGCAGCACACAGCCATGAAACACCGAGTCAAACAGGAAAAGCAGCGGCAGGTTTACGTTGATCACAGAATACAGACACCCTACAGCCCTGCAGATCTATATCAGAGATTGTAAACAGCGTTGGCAAAGTTATTTGCAACACTGAGTCACTGAAGCAAGAGGATTTCATTTTCAAGAGCTGAGTATCTACTGAGGTAAGGGGCAAAGAGGTTCAGTATATGAGAAGGTCACTACACACAATTACTAGTGCCAGACAACAGCCCCCCCGCTGCTAACGTCTGTGCTCATTCTCACCACATCCACTGATGCTGCTTCTGAGCAGCAGAACCGATCTCTGCTCCAAACATTGCCCACGTTCTACTTCAGAGAAAGCACGGTTAAAGCAGAACCAGTGGTACTTGTGACAGATCTGGTATCATACAAAAATTCGTGGACTTTGAGACGTATCCTTCTCCACAGAAATTAATACAGAAACATGAAACCATGGGATTGTTCAGGCTGGCAGGGACCTCTGGAGGTCACCTTGTCCAGCCCCCCTGCTCCAGCAGGGACACCCAGAGCCGGTTGCCCAGGACCACGTCCAGACGGCTTCTGAACAGCTCCAAGGACGGACACTCCATCACCTCCCTGGGCAACCTGTGCCACTGCTTGCTCACCCTCACACCGAGAAATGTTTCCTGGTGTCCAGAGGGACCCTCCCGGGGCCCAGTTTGTGCCCGTGGCCCTGGTCCCAGCACTGGGCACCGCTGGCAGAGCCCGGCCCCATCCCCTCGGCCCACTCCCTGTTTACGGACACGGATTCAATCCCGGAGCCTGCTCCGCTCCAGGCTGGGCATCCCAGCCCCCCAGCGCCTCCTCACGGCAGCGACGCTGCAGGCCCTCCAGTGCCTTGGTGGCCCCTCGCTGGGCTCTCTCCAGTCTGTCCATGTCCCTCTTGCACTGGGGAGCCCAGCGCTGGGCCCAGCACTCCCAGTGTGGTCTCACCAGTGCTGAGCAGAGGGATCATCACCTCCCTCAACCAGCAACGCTTTCCTAACGTGGCCCAGGACACCACTCGCCACCTTTGTGGCAAGGACACGTTGTTGGCTCACGTAGATATGAAGGCATACAACTGAATGATGGGAAGGAAAACGATCATGCTGTGTCAGATTTCTTGTGAAGCAGTGGATGATACTTTTATGTTTAAGTAAAAAAGCATTCAGAATTTTTACTGACGTGTTTGACCACATCCATTACACGGAAGCAGAAAGTGGGAGTAGGCAGAGCAGGAGATGCAAGGCTGTACACACAAGAACAGACACAGAGCACCCGTTCGACAAGCACTTGTCAATCCTCGCAGCGTGCAGACTCCTAAACATGGACTGAGGAGCTTATGAGCACTTTATGTGGAGGAGTTCATGATATAAACAACTTCATTCCGAACAAAGTGCGCAGGGAGATTTGAAACCTGCATACAAACCCAAGTTCTAAGTTCTAGACTAGAGGAATGAAGGTCTCACAGAATAGGCAAACCCCTGCTGGGGTTGTATCCTCTGACTGCAATACAGTACTTATACCAAAATATAAACTGCAGCTTTCACAACCGAAACAGCAAGGCACTAATTACCTGCAGCAGCCTCACATCACAGTGCAGGAATTACATGCAATCAGAGAACCAGCAAGACGTTCACTGAGATGCTAGGGACTAAGCTACTCTGGGGGAATATTTCACTTCCAGAAGACACGCACTGAAAAACAAAGTCCTCAAACATGACTATGAAAATTATTTCACGTTTTAAGCAGCTCTGCTTATTTGTAATTTGTGTTGAACCAGTATAAATGCATATTCAATTAAAACACAATTAGAGTCCACAAGTTTGAGTATTTTGAATCTAACTCCCCTGAATTTCACATCCATGATTACCGTTGTTTCACAACATCCTGAAGTGAAGCTGTGCAAACGACCTGGGAAGACTCGATAAACAGAAAAGCTGACCCCCGAAAGCAGAAGCTAGAGTGAAAACACTACTCAGCCCCCATGCCTCAAGGCCTAAATCACAGACCTGTCTAGGCTGGGAGGGACCTTTCCGGAATACAGCTCAACCCCCTGCTCAAGCAGGGTTAGCTACAACAGGTCACGCCGGACCATGTGTGCTTCAGTTCTGAGCATCTCCAGGCAGGAAGACTCCACAGCTTCTCTGGGCAGCCTGTTCCGGGGTTCGGCTGCCCCGGCAGTACAAAAGGGTATTCTTGTGTCTCTGGCCTGCCCAGGTCCCCGGGAATAGCAGCACACTGTCTCGTGTACCGCCGCTCCTCCCAGTTTTGTACCATCTGTGACCCTGCTGAGGGTACACGCTGTCCCATCACCCAGATCATTAATGAAGACCTTAGACAGTACCTGCCCCAGTATCCACCCTGGGTATGCCACTAGTGACGTGCCTCCAGCTAGACTCTGTGCTGCTGACCACAACCCTCCGGACCAGGACGGTCAGCTGCACTGTTTGCTTATTTAACCCACGCTCTGTCCATCTATGAATGGGTGAACAATACCCACTGCTGTCCTCCTGTCTACCCGGCCAGCCTTCTGCAATGAGATGACTCTCAGGTTTGTTAAGAACAATTTTCCCTTCATAAATCTACTCTGACTACTCCTGATCACAGTCTTGTCTGTCTTGTGTTTGGAAATAGTTTTCAGGACTAGTTGCTCCATCAGCTTCCCAGGGACTGAGGTGAGGCTGACCAGCCTGTGGCTTCCCAGGTCTTCCTTCTGGCCTGTCTTAAAGATAGGAATGACATTTGCTCTCTTTCAGCCTTCAGGAACATCTCTCATTCTCCATGACACTTCAAAAAACAACCAACAGCAGCCTTAGAACAGCATGAGCCAGCTCCCTCAGCACCTGCGTCTGCATCCCATCAGGCCCCGTGGACTTAGGTATGTCCAATCTTTTTTGAAGTGTTTCCCTACTTGATCCTCCTCCACAGAGGGTAAGCCTTCATTGCTGCAGACTTTGTCTCTGGTCTCATGACTGGATAGCATCTCTACATTCCTCCTGCGTCAACTGCCTCTGCTTCTGCAGAAAATTTTTCACATAAAATTCCAAATAAAACTCTCCAGCTATTAGAGAGGATGGTAAGCATTTTATCCTGCAGATGTAAAGTGCTTGCTACGTTCATATTCCAGTGAGCTTTCAAGAACTGGCACGAGGAAGCCTTCTGAAATGCTCACGTTCCACATGCTTTCAGTTAAAGGACCCCAAAAGACATGGACATACGCAAGTACAGTACTAATACTAAAACGGGTAAAAGACCTGGATGACTGTAATGCTCCCTGACACATCCTGGAAGTCCACACAAAGACAGAGAAAAAACACGATCCAGCAAAGCTGAAGCAGCAGGCATCTTCAATGCAAAACAAAAAGAATAAATTTGACCACAGAAAAGACAAGAAGCTGAAGCACTAAACTGGGAAATAGAAACCTTTTTAGAAGATCCTATTTAATTGAAAATGACAAACAGTCTAGAAGATAGGTGTTTTCTGGTGTTTTCATGAACGAGATGACTCACAGCAGCACAAAAGAGGCATACTGAAAAATGAAGGCAAGCACACGAAACAAAAGCCAGCTTTAAAAACTTCTGCAAAACAAAAATGAGAGTTTATTACCATTACGGCACAGGAGGAGGCAAATCTGTTAAGTAACACTCCACTTGGTGACTTTGCAACAAAGCCAAAGACACCAAGCCTTACCACTAAATCTGACTTTAATTTAAAAAAAAGCCAACAGCGTCCCCCTAAACGCACACACTAAATCATAACACACACACTTTCAGTGAGGTATTAGTTGCAATTTCAAAAGCCAACCCCAGCAGTTAGAAGCCCAGTGACTGTCACTTACCTACGGCTGCTGCTCCAGCCTGGAGGTGTGTGCTCACCCACAGAACCAAGGCAGGTCCCTGGGAACCACTTCTGCCATTCCAGTAATTGTAACAGCAGCTAGACTGTGAGATGCTCAGTTTGTTACAATTAGAAACTAACCTCATGCTATTCCACCCGGTTCGTTCAACAGTTTCTCAAGAACAATCCAACCGCAAAGAATCTTCACTTTCTCACAGGCTTTTTTACACTGCTGGGAGTCTCAAAGGCAACGCAGACCAAGGTAAGACTTAAAAAAAAAAAAGTGACATGCATGCCACTTTGGACTTTCTGAAGCATTCTGAACAATTCTGACCTGCCAGATCTCATTCCCAGCAGCACCTGCAGTCACAGACAAACCTTCTCCTCCTGCTTGTGGAAGTCTGCCTTAGCTTTGCCAAGTTTCTAAGCAACTGAAAATGTTTGGCTTGGTAGAGGACATGCTTAACTCTACACACAGAACTATATGGCTAGAAGCTAAACGACATAAATCCATGTTAAATCAGGAAAAATGAATGCCAACATGGCTGAAAAAGTTTGCCATTTTAATGACAGATGTTTTTATGTCTGCTGATTTCAACTATCCGTTATTTTTTCTCTAAACCACACTTGCCTTAGTTAAAAAAAAAGCCAGATCCAAGATATCCTAGTAACACCTATTTTTTTTTTCCACATCACCTACTAACCGTCTCAGGTGTCTGTTAAGGGCGTGGAAAATGGCGTAACAAGTCTTTAAACATCAGGTAACAAAATCCTAGAGACTGAAGTAATGACTAAGACAAGGTTAGTTAGGAAAGCACTTCACTCACAACCTTATTAGCTCAGTGCTCAGGGGAAACAGGAGCCTCATACCCTGTATTTAGTGTTTTCAAATGCTGATCACTGTTCAAGATCTAAGGATTAAAGAATTTCCAGCTCTCATATGAGCAGTACATAGCAATACGACAGTACTGTTGCAATGAGTTTTCAAGAAACTAGCCAAGAAAGCTCGGTATTTCAAGGCCATCTGACGTTGTTTCTGCACCTCGTATAGCCTGAAGATGACCGGCTGACCCCCCTTCTGGCCTCGCTAGAACAAAGGCCTTTTGTTCTGCTCGCAGTGGTGACTTGATTTCTGAGAAACGGCCTACCAGTCACAAGCCTTGCTGCCATCAGCATGACTGGGCCCACGCTGAAGCCCAGGCTCGGTCACGTTCCCGCTCCGTGGCCTTGTTCCAGGTCAGTCACTCTGCTGCTGGCGTGCCCCCTCGCCCCTTCCGTCCCGCAAAGGCGGCCTGCTGCACGTGACACTCACAGCCCGACCTGCCCAGCTCGCAGCACTCTGCTAAGCAAACAGGCCATCCCCAAGGAACTCTGCCCTCCTAACGCTGCAAGCAAGCCCTGACTACATCAGCTTCCCCTCGGCTCCCTGAGGTCCCAGGTTCAGCTTTCCGAGAGCCTCGCTCCTCTGGAGACGCAGAGCGGCACGCCACATCCTCCTCCTGCAAACACTCGGGCGGCACAGCGCCCATTTGGATGGGCCCTTCCCTTTCCACCTAACAGCTGGTAGGTTCCCAACTCCGTAGAAACAAACTCTAACCATCCAGAACAACTCCAATGGCAAAAAAATACAGTAAATAATTATTTTAAATGTAGATGTGGCATTCTATTTAATACTGCTACAAATTGCAGCACTCAAATCCTTCTCTAGCCCCCACCAGCCCAACTCCCTCATAGGCACAAGTCTCACCAAAACCAGAGCTTTATCTGGGCAAACACAAATAGTAAACCTTACTTCACAATCAGGGACTCATTTGGGTGGGATGTCTCTCTGACCATCAGGAGCGAGACACATTCACCGAAACATTCATCTCAAAACCAGAACATCTAAGGAACCAAAACTACAAGCAAGCAATTGGATAGCCAAGCACAAAGCAAAGGCTAGTCCAGGTGTGGTGCCCAGCCAAGTCTAGCAGAGCAGGAGCAGGAAAGAGCCTAACGTGGAAAGTTCAGCTGGGAAGAGCTCAGAACAACATACCCGCTCGGCTTGACATGCGGGAGCCGGCATGCGCTAGGGCCGTGGACTAGCAGGCTCTAGAACCAGGGAGGAAGAGAACTAACAGCCAGGAGACTTCACAAAGGGCAGCGCTCCCTCTCTGCAAGGCTTTGGCTGAGAGCATGAGGACAGTTTGCATCCCAGCACGGAATACAAGGTCTCAAAGTAGGATGCACTTGGGCCAAACAGTTTTCCATAGCAGCCTTACAGCAAGGGAACACTGCACAGATAAATCGGAGAGAGTGTGTATGTTGGTGTGTGTTACAAGTATAGACACACACACACACATATATATATAAAATATATATATACACACACAGAGAAAATATGTACGTTACAGATACAGTGGTAGTCACGTCACAGGAGCGGAGAAGTTTGCTCACCATTAGCAAATATCCTATGAAAGACTGGTAACAGAGCAGCCCGTAAGCGGGAAGTAAAACGAGATAGAAGTCAATGAGTTGATGAAACAGCAAGCACTCAACGTTGGTAGAGACAGCTAGGTCAGGATCACGGCAAAACATGGGCAGGACTGAGAACCTGGCCCTGCCTCCAGCCGTCTTCTTAAAATAAATGTACATAAGGAACATCAGTGTTTCTAACTGAGAACCAGACTAGGCAAGGGAGACAGGACATCTCTGACCAGGTAGAAGATTACGGCCGACTCTGAGGCCAAAAAGCTGGAAATCATTCCTTCTGCTCTATAGTCCCTTAGCACCCCCTCCAGCAAACAGCTACCGTTCTGTCCATCCCAGCTGCTCCTCCTGGGCGCGGATCTTGGCAGCAGAACCCACACGTACATACCTGGCCACAAAATTTAATAGCAGAGTTAATACCAAGTGAGATTCAGTGTCCTGGCACCACGCCTGCCACTGAGAAGAGGCTCTGCACAGACTGCAATTAAATATATAATGAATCCTAGAGGATGGGCTGGAGACAGGGAAGCATACGCATCAGCCGAGGGCCTGGAGGCACAGCGTGGACATCCACTGGCACAACAGTAAGCTTCCCCCTCTGCTCTGCTGAAGTCTCCCTTGGCACACGCTAACACACGGCCACGGCTCAGGGCCACCAGGAGACACTACAAGACACTCCAGTTTGAGGTCTCTGTTCTGTTGGGGCACTCAAGAGCTTCCAAAAAGGATTTTTAATTCAAATTCATCACCTCTTTCCACCTGTGACTGGTTCTTACACTCCCAATAAGAATTACAAACATCTCCCACGCTGCTTAACACAAGCCAGCAGCAGCAGCGCACACCCTGTCTGAACGCACTTTTCTCCTTCGCGCTCAGAGTGCCTGTGACCTGTCACAGTAAGCGTCTCAATGCGCTCCCTTCACAGCTGCACTTGTGACAATGCGGATATGCACAGATGCAACAGTGTTCCACATGGATCCTGTAGACAAGTACGCAGCAAACAACCTGGACCCCTCACCAGGCCTGTTTTCATCACAACTCCAGAAAGCAGCTGGAACATTCCAGTTTCTGGGAACACCACTGGCAAGTTTAAGAACTGTAGGTGTCTTTCCTATCCTCACCACAAGTTCTCCAAAGCTCCCCACTCATTTGACATTTTCCTCCTGAAATCTATTAACCCTGCCTTTTATGGCACTAAAAAAAAAAAAAATAAAGCGAGAAGACTTATAGATGGCTTTTGCATTTCAGCAGTATGAGAAATCCTCCCTCCTCCCCAGTTCCTTTTCCTTCTACAGATGACCCCCAGCACACAAAGATTTCATCCCTCTTCCCAAAACTCAATGCAACATCCTCCTACTAAATTAATCTCCTTTCTTCCTGCAGTGCACTGGTGGCTCTAGAGAAGAAGCCTGATCCAGAATTGCATGCGGAACAAGAACAACAGTGGTCAGTCCTGCTAGTGCATATGCTTCTGCAATCCGCAGCAGCAGCAGGGAGGGACAGGCAGAAGGACCGCTCCCACACCCGGACAGGTGTCACAGGAACAAGTACCAGCCATTTCCAACGCGACACGAGCCACAGGCACTGCTCTTCCAGTTCTCCCTCAACCAGCAGAAGAAGGATGTTTTGCAGAATTCACTAGCAGCTTCCTTTCCCCGTATTTTTGCCCCACATTCAGCAAGTGTTCTTTTTGCATAAAGTAAAGAGAAGAGGAGCTTTCAGGAGCGTAGCCCAGAGTGGCGCTGAGCACAGAGACAGTATCAAAGAACATTAATGCACTGAATCATTGTTCCCGTTAAATACGTGAGAATTACTGTCCCACTTCTTTTCAGTAAACAAAGGAAAGTTTTCAACTACCAGCCAGCTGTAAGACACAGCTACACAAAGCAACAAACACGTGCCTGACATTGCCAGTGACCCCAAAGCCACTGTCGCTCTAGAGCCTGGCCATGATACAACCCGTCTGGCGACTGCACAGCCAGCAGTCCTGGAGAATCCCAAGCTCAAACACACCTAGAAGTTCTGATGATGTCGTTTTGACTCTCCTAGTTGTGTGGGCACTACAGGAATAAGAATTCATTCTGTAACATTGGTAACTTCAATTCCAGTCCGCACTGGAGCCACAGCTTTCACAGCTGGAGGATTCCTCTTCTGCCACAAGTCTGCTCACACTCATTTCCTTTTTTTATTTAAGAAAGGACCAGAATCTCCCAGATCAATCACTTCACTTCTGAACACAACCTGAGCAAGGCAGCCTACAACTGTGGAGCAGAAGAAAGTTTGCTCAGGAGGAACTGCAATTAAGCACTGCTCCTGCACAGTCACACTCCCGGCATGTGTCCTCTTCGGGATTTCCAGGGCATCTTGCTGAGGATATAGTCACAGCACACAGACACCTGCCACTCTTGGGAAGAGCACAGCAGTCTAACTGCCTCTGTCCCTCCGACCCTGCCTAACAGAAGCCAAGCTCTATGCAACTGAGAGAGCAGGCTAGGCTGTAACTCTCCTGAGGCAACTCTGTGACGCACACTCAGAGCCACCTTTCTTCTAGACAGCCTCCGAATGGCACCACTGGGAGTCTGCATGCTCTCGAGAACCTCACATCTGCCGACCTGCAGAACCTCCCTCTGGTAAAACGCCGTGGCTCTACATACCGACTTCAAGTGTTTGCTTTTACAAAGTGCCGGCTACCCATCAGAAAGACTGCAGCTGTGTAATACTTCTAAACAAAACTAGAAAGAGAAGGATCTCTTATGTACTCAAGTCTACCACAGACTTCCCGTGGGTCGCCTGAGCTGAACACCAGGGAGCCAGCTGTGTTTGCCAGCAGACAGGGACCAGATGTACACAACTCCTGGAAACTCCTCCCACCTGGACAAAGTCAGGGAAAGACAATAAAGTGAACCCCGTGATGTCGTCAGCCTGTTGAGGAGCAAAACATCACCAAGTTTACAGGCAGATAGAGAACTGAGCATTCCCTCTGCCGTGACCCAGCCTCCCTGTGTACAAGCATGTGTCAGAGGTTTGTTACCGAGAACAGAAACACCAATGCTGGAACGAAGAGACAATGCAAGAGTTGTCTGATGGAAAGAAAAGCCACAGAGGTCTGCAGTTTATGGAGAGAGGCTATTTTTAGGAGACAGGCAAAGCAGAGCATTCTCTCCTGTACACTAACAACATCAAACCAAGAGCTCTCACAGACAAGAAGCCTGCAGGATGCAGGTGCACACTCCTCAGCGTTGAGACTACTCGCAGAACGAGTCTGGGACGACAGACAGAAAGCTGTCACTCACAAGGATGTGTCAGGGTACAACATAACACATCCCAACTGCAGGCAGATTGCTAGCAAAGGGGAAAAAGCAGATGCGCTGCACTGCCAGAAAAATCACTTCTTTCTTACAAAATAAAACATTTCAACGCAGGTGGCTGCCTGAACAGAGCATGTCTCTGCCAAACAGGCCCAAGGCACGCTGGCATCCTGAACTGCAGACCAAAGTGGGTGATGCTGGATGAGGATGCCAAGACAAGCAGCTTGCTGCAGCCAGAGTCTACAGCCTTGATTATAAATGTTGGCTGCTACAAGAAGCACACGTGGCCTCTCTGGACACAGCTCTCAAAGCTTCACAAGACTGGGAAAAGAACTCCATATGTATTAATACAAAAAAGACTGCAGAGCAGATGAATCCAAGGATAACGTGCATACAAAACTTGAAAGTTTCAGCACCATTTCTCAGGTTGGTCCCTCAAGAATCTCAAAAACTGAGGAAGGGGCTAACAAGAGAAATGTATCCAGTATTAGTCCCTCCTGCACCTGAATGTGGTCCAGCCAAGAGTGAATTCACTACCAACTTCTGGCCCAACTGACGTGGAGGTGGAGGAACACATGGACGTGCATGTCTGTCATGCCAGATAGCCTTGAAAGGACTGGATGCTTTTTTCTGTCTGAGTAGTTTGTCTTATAGGCAGAGGTCACCTCCACAAGCCTTACCTGAGCCAATTTTGATCAGTCCGTTGTGCTGAATGAAGATGGTGTCACAGGTCAGGTTACCGTGGATGATCGGGGGGTCACAGGAGTGGAGGTAGCTGGAGGTTGAGAACAGAGCGCTGGTCAGGAGACTGCTGAGGCCAGGAATCCCTGCCTGCACCCTGCCTCAAGCAATGCCAGAAGAGAACAGGAGGGCAAAAGGCGCAGGGACTTACAATGGCAGGGAGGTACAATTAAGTGACTGTACATCAGCCTCTAGGCTGAGAAAATAATGAAAATTAAGCAATTGTCTCTCACTAACAACCTCCAGAACATGGAGGGGAAAACAAGGCTTTCCCTGATCAGTTCCCAAGAAACCCAGGGTACCAGTGGTAAAGAAGCATTTTTCATGAAACCATTTCATCCATCCCAATACTGCTAGGTGGGTGCTGAAAGGGTTCCAATTTGATACCAAAAATATCAGAGCCTTATTCTGGCCCTGCTCACAGGGCCTCAGAAAGGCACTCAGTGCTGTACAAACACGATCGGCCGTGTTTTCCAGCAGGCACAAGAAGTTGTTCAGTGCTGGGGTCCAAGGAACATTTCAGGCTACCTGGTTTTGTGCCTCACTCTGCTTGGTTTTACGTCAGCAGCCAGCACAACCAGGGACTGCCAGCTCCCAAAAGCTTATCAGAACCCCAGCTACTCATCAACAGCTCTTTGGCCAAACGGCAATCGAGCTTTTTCTATGGACTGGGACTCCTGTTCTGACATCTGGGCTGCTGTTTTTCCAAGGCTGTTATTAGCTACATACCAACTCTGGCTCAGGTAGAGAAGAGTCTTTAAAACCAAAACAACTCCCACAATCTATTCAACTGCGTTACACTAAGATGGCTGCAGAAAATCTGCACCATCAAAAAAAAAATCTGTAGATCCACACACGCTTCTAACAACATCACACCACATTAATTACTAATCCACTGCACGCTACAGGAGTGCAGTCTACCAAGACACAGAAGATTTTCCTCACTTTTCTCACATGGAATTTGATTGCTTTGAGACTCATCCTCTTGGCCATGGTTAGAGCCACGGAATGAAGCTGGATACTCCAGAGAGCTCCCTGACGCTCAACTCTCACACGCACTGTTGTATCAGTTACCACCGCTGGGATCCAAAACATACATTGCACCTGTTTCGCTATTTTAGAGGCTTCAGCACTGCCTAACCGAAGACTTCGGCATTGTTACAGGAAGCGCAGCTGACACTCTGCAGTCCGTGACTGGGATAAGAATCAGGCTGGGTGACGGACAGTGCTCTGCAGGCTCCATTCCACAAACCTTGCTAATGTTTGGCATCATGTATTCTTACAGCTTTTAACAGTCTAGCATAAGAGAGGCCACACTTAAACTGGCAGCTAGACCGTGAGATCAGTAACTCACATACCTGAGAGCAGAGAGGATCTGGGTACACCATCGTTTCCAGGCCTACAGACACAGGAGCAGAAAGGATAAAAACCATCATTCAAGGAAGCGGAACGAACCCGTCGTTCTGTGATTCTGTGCCCATTCACATGAAGGGATATACGCTCCATCCCGTGGCTTTTACCCAGGGCAGGCTTATAGGAAGTGAGAACTTAGAGGATCGGTACTCCCATGCTCAATTTAGTTTCTACATACTCATACGGGTCAAGAAACACCCTCCCCTCCTAACTCCTCTCATGCACAGATGTCCTCCCCCTTTCCTGCACGCACACACGGGAAGGTGTGCCTGTCACACCGCACACATGAAGCTGCAGAACTGCTGGAAACAAGGCAGACAGCACAGAACAGCTGGCCAAGAGAACCTGCAACCAAACCAGCTTACAGCGACAAAAAGGAATTGCAGCCACATTGAAGCCCAGGTTGCCTTCCCATCAGGACCCTCTGCTGAAAGAGCTCTACAAAGGCTGACCGCACTGAGTGAAATCAGGCGAAAAAAAGACTTACCTTTTCATTCATAGTTTTGTGGTTTTTCTTTGTCTTCTTCAGGAACTGCTTCAAGCTCCCTGAAGACATATATTCAGTGATGAAGATCACCTGCAGAGGCAGTATGAATCATTACTCCCTGCTTCACTAATTACCTAGAGGAGATACAGTGAGAAAACCCAACAGAGTGTTCACTTTACTTACCCTGGCCTTATTCTCCTTCACATCAGCCCAGTATTTGTGAAACTTCACAATGTTCAGATGTTCCAGCTGAATTAAGTTGTCAAACACCGCTTTAACTTTTTCCTTAGCATCAAAAAAACAAAGACATGTTACATTAGAGGCTACATCAGCCCATAACCTACTTTCTTCTTGGGTTTTGGTCCCCTTAAACAACACTGTACACTTCACGCTCCTACGCTAAGAACAAACAGCATCTGATTTCATCCTGCATCGCAACTCAGCTGAGCATGGTTTGATCACCAAGACTAAATGAACACAAGAGTCCATGGAAGTAGCGCAACAACAGTTCTCCATCACATCATTCTTAAGATGAGTTTGCTACATTTGAGCAGCACAGCAATCCAAATCCAGCCATCACCCACATGAAAGATCACCAGTATCTACAATTCCACCCCAGTGCATGGTACGTTTCCCGTATCTTGTTGGGGAACACATCAACTTACTTCCTGAAGCTTAAAGTTCTTCCGCTCAGAAAACTGAACCTCATTCCAAACAACTTCCACGCCTTCCTCTGTGTCCATGGCCAGGTAGGCACTGTCGATCCCTGGGACGTTGCGCTGATTCACCTGCGTGGGAAGGATGAAGACAGGCGTGAGTTCTAAACCAGTGAGATCAGACCACTACCACACGTCCTTCATCTGAGTATTATGAACTTTGCTCATTAACCTTTAATTAAATGAGCATTCCAAGAATGGGATGTACCTAAACGTGAGCACATTACAGGCCATAGAAGCAGCAAGCCCGGGCATATTTGAGGGAAAACTTCTTTTACACAAAGGCTATTTTGTAGTAAAAGCTGCCTTTTGGCACCAATACATTAGATTTTTTTTATGTTTTATAATACCTGTAGTTCATTTAACCACCAAAAAACCTCCAATCACACAAAGGATATTTTAAAAAAGTCTCAAGAACTCAAGGCGCAACTTTCAGGAGGGATTTTCTGAAAGGTGATGAGACACCAAATTCAAGAGAGAGGAAACCTATACGAGCAGAGAGAAACACAGGGAAAGCTGCAGGTTGGGAACAAACTTGGGAATGTATTATACAATTGAAATTGCTACAATACTTTATCTAGTTAATAAATACAGAAGTTAACCCACCACAGGTACATCCGCACCTAATTAAAGACGTAGATGAACACGAGGAAAGCAACAAGGTAAGGCGAGAGGACCTGACAAAGCAGGAGTTTAAAGCCTAGCACGAGAACGGCCAGGGCTGTGGAAGGACTTAATGCTAGAAGACTGGCAGAGATACAGGATGAACAACACTCCCAGCAGCAGAGTTCACCAGTGGTCAGTGGCCAGCTTGCTCTCTTTCGCCTACTGCTCAGGACTGTTCCAGGATCGCTCTTCAGTTTTGTTTCTGTGATCGCTGCTCAGGATGGGCTCTATCAGTCACTGGCTGGTGATAAGTCGTGCATTGTTTGTTTTGTATATCTTATTATCCCTAAATTTTGTTGTTATTATTATTATCTTCTTCCTTTGCTATCCTAGTAATCTGTCTTCATCTCAACCCACGAGTTTTCCTTTCTTCCCAATTCTCTCCCCTGTCCTGCTGGGGAGGGGAGGGTGAACGAGTGGCTCCATGGTACTTGATTGCCAGCTGGGGTTAAACCACGACATCTCACCAGGGACCCCTTCAGCATCCCATCTGCTGGAAGCTTCTCACCATACACAAGGCCTTCCTTAAAAATCCCTTCCCCCTTGGCGGCCACTTTTAACACAATCATGTTTACTCCATCTCAGCTGCAGTGTTATGCTAACAAGAACTGACACGACAGTTCTGCCACCCCCAAAACACCATACTACAGGAAATAGCTACTGATAACACAATACTAACTAACAAAACTAAGAAAAAGAAACCAGTTTCCAATGGACAGTGCTTTTAACTCTGGTGGACTAGCCTTGTGTTTACAAAGAAACTGCTGGAGGAGGTGAGTACCACACAGAACTTGCAGGTCACACTAGTGATCAGCTAAACTTAAGCCCCTAATACAACGTGTAACAACAAGGACTAACACAGCAACGGGACATGTACACGTAAGAACAGAAGTCAACCGAGGTAGTATGTTTACTGTTGTACAATATCAGCTTTTAAAGTTTGCATTACAAACATCTGTTCACCAGACACCAAACCAGGAGGTGCTGCTGACTCTCTTGGGGTCAAGAGCCCTTCAGAGGGATCTGTCCAGATTGGAGCACCGGGCAATCATCAATGGGACGAAGTTTACAAATGAAAATGCCAAATTCTGCACCTGGGATGGAGTAACACCAGTCACAAGTCCAGACTGCAAAAGGAGTGGCTGGCGGGCAGCCCTGCAGAGAGGGACCGGGGGTGCTGGCGGGCAGCCCTGCGGAGAGGGACCGGGGTGGGGGGGCTGGCGGGCAGCCCTGCGGAGAGGGACCG
>WHYT01014897.1:57487-67761 GCA_009806455.1 Tetrax tetrax | reverse complement strand
GGGTGGGGGTGCTGGCGAGCAGCCCTGCGGAGAGGGACCGGGGTGGGGGGGCTGGCGGGCAGCCGGCTCAGCAGGAGCCAGCAGCGAGCCCTGGCACCGAGAGGGCAAACCGCATCCCAGGGCGCATCTCACACCGCATGGCCAGGAGAGGGGTCTGTCCTGCTGTGCTCAGCGCTGCTGCGGCCTCTCCGGCAGGACTTTGTGCAGGGCTGGACCCACCGTTTGAGAAGGATGGGAAGGTCCTCAAACGCATCCCGAGGAGGGCAGCCAAGCTGGTGATGCAGCCGGCAGGCGTGTCCTCTGGGGAGCGGCTGAAGACTCTGGGTTTGTCCAGTCCCGAGACAAGGAGGGTGGGGGGCGACCTCCCTGCTCTCTGCAGCTTCCTGGGGAGGGGGCCTGGAGAGGGGGACGCTCCCCTTTTCTGCCTGGGATCCAGGGCTGGGACGCCTGGCCTCAGCCCAAAGCTGCGCCAAGGGCAGCTCAAGAGGGGTCACCCCTGCGGCCGCTTCCCGGAGCAGTGGCCGACACCCCGAGCCCGCCGGGGTTGAAGAGGCCCCGGCCCAGGCCTTGACCCCACGCCCTCACTTTCGGTCAGCGCTCGGCGCTCGGGCAGCCGGACGGGAGATCCGTGCGGGGCCCCTCCCACTGAACTGTCCTACTCTGTTCTACCCCACCAGCACCTGGACAACTCAGGTGACAGCCAGTCAATACAGCTGGGATTCTTTCCTACGATCTTCCAAGGGGATCCTAACGGGTCCAAGAACATTCGATATGCTGGCATGGCAGATGACACACCGGAGTGATAAACAGCAGCAAAAGTACAGCGATACAGTTCGCTCAGTAAACGGAGCGGTACGTTGGTGTGACAGACCAGAGGCACCGGGACCACACAGGCAGGAATACAGGATACAGGCCGTAACTGCACAGACAGGCCGGTGTACGGAAAACAACCACAGAGACAAGAGCTTAGCATGAGCAGTCCCATTCCCTTCCCAGCCCTCAGCTCCTGCATAACTGAGGGGTGGAGGGTCTGAGATTTGATTTACAGAGATAGTCATCATATTTATCCTAAGAATGTGATTTTCTCTCTCCCTTTTTTTATATATACATACACACACACTCTGATACTGACATATATATATCAGGCCAGGTCTGTCAGGTTTCATCATTAAAGAAAGGTGAAAGAATTAAGATAATTAGGGACAGAACATTGATTACTTCAAATTTTAGTCTAGGAAATATATTAGTGACTGTTCTGTAGAAAAGCAGTGACTTTTTTTACCACCGCCACACAGACCACACCCCGTGGCCAATCCAGCCTTGCGAAAGCATTTTGATAGTTCTGGTCAAACAACAGATGGGGGACGGGCTTCAGTACAAATTCATGTCAGGTAACTCCCCAGACAGTAGATAGCAACTTTAACGAAAAAAAAAAAAAAAAAAAAAAAAAAAAAAAAAAAAAAAAAAAAAAAAAAAGGCAAAAAACCCCACCAAACCAGAAGTATGACAAGAGTCAAGTTGCTCTGAATGGAAATAGCACTGCTTTCGATGTCCCACGCGGAGACAGGCACCATTCCTGTGCATTTAATGGCTAATACACACAGACGCCGCCTGCCGAGAGCCCAAAGGGCCAAGTGCTTGGTTTCACCTGGTGCCTCAAAACAACTGAGCCCTCCAACGGAGGCAAAGAGTTGGATCTTACTGAACTGCAGGATGGAAGTAGGAAGATGCAATGAATTCTCCACCCCTACTCCCAAGGGGAAATAGAAACAGCACAGCAAAATAAATAAGGGAGTTGTAAAAAAAAAAAAAAAACCAAAACCAAAAAAAAACCAAACAAAACAAACCAAAAAAAAACCCACAAAACCAAACCAAACCAATGCCCTATTGTAAATAAAACTAATTCAAGAGAAGTCCCTCAGGAGGGTTACAGTAACTCAGCAGCGCCTGTATTACCAGGACCGTACCGTTATCAACCCCCCACACGCATACGACACCACGGATGCGGCACAGACACCTCCGACGGCGGCCAGGGATACGAGCTGTAACCGACTGGGAGGTTCAGGAAGTCCTCGTACTGAACCCAGGGCAGCAAGCTCACATGAGTGCCAGGAACACAAAATACCACAGAGGGGAAAGTTCAGAGAGGATAAACTCCAAGGTAGCCACTTTCACCCTGTACTAGCCCATCCTGTCATTCCGTGACACTGCCCTTGCTAGAGAGATCTTCAAATCACTGCAGACAACTCTGAAAAACATCATTTAGTCTTAGGAGGTGTGAGAAGACCAACCTTAGTAATTACGAGGAAAAGACTAGAAAATACCATAAAAATTGGTACACTCCTGTAAGCACAAATTTTGACTAGGGTTGTAAAAATCACTCATGGCACACAGAATACAAATAGAAACTAATTATTTCACATTTCTCATAATACGAGAGCAAAAAGGCAGCCAGTGAAGTGATCAAACATCATATTTTAAAGAGACTTATGAGGAAGCACTTGATTCTGACAGTACAGATGTACCTAAAAATTAAACTGCAGATCTGACTGCCAATGGATATGTATCAGAAGTACAAAGGCTGCAAGTGGAAATTAAGCTAGCCATCTGAAACGTGTGCATTTGCAACTATCACATACAGCATTCCCACACACCACCTGGCTCAGATTCCTCAACACCTGACTACGGTGAGAACACGCCTCAGCAAAACATCGCAGCCTTTCTTCCATTCTGCTCCTGTTTGCTCTCTTCTTTGGTGGTTAACAGCAGAAGCTCTGCCCTGCCACCTAAACACGAAAAAGCCAGAGCAGAATTCCATATATTCACGAGATACTGATTTTCTATCTGGGAGTACTGTAACGACACATTTTCTCTTTATTCTTGCTGCTGCTGTAATCACAATTTTAAAAGTTGCATTCTTCCACCTTCTGCATTGTAAGAGTTGTTGGCTCAGCTTCAGACAGAGCTGCAGCAGTCTCCCTGAAGTAACGGCCCAAAAAAGTTCCATCAAACTGCTGCGGAACGGTGTCTGGTAAGGGCTCTTCAAAGCAGAAGCAAGACTGGCACCGGCGATCAGAACCAGGACAGGGCGGGGAACCCGGCCAGCCTCACCCAGGAGGGGTGGAACTGAGCCGGCGCTGCAGGGCCGGGAGGTGAGCCATCAAGTCGTTGTCTCTACTGGGAAACCCACCCAGGCAACTCAGCAGGAGAAATCCCCCCAGCAACATTACGCAAGCCAAGTGGAGACGTTGTGTAAAGGAATCCAGGGCCTACAATAGGATGTTGGCAATTCTGGGATGAAACAAGAGGTACAATATTCATGGGATGTTTGAGGGAAGGGCCAGAAGTGTGGAAAGAGAAGGATCAAGACGAATCGCTAGCCAAGCCCTGTGCCTGGTCACCCCCACTTGAACTGTCTTTTTATTACACTATTTTTTCAACTGCTTTCTGTGCAAGTGTGCTCCTTACTCTCTATGTATGTGCACAGACCTGCTAGCGAACCACAAGCCAGAAAGTCAGGACAAGAGGTCTCGGGGCCAGATTTTGCAGAGACAGAGGGGCTGGGAGACAGGTACTAGAGACACCCGTGAAATGGGATTTTCCCTGTGCACTGATCCTTAGGAACAGGACACAGCTATTCGTGTTACCTGGGTTAACACGGGACGCTTGGAGCGGTGCCATGCTGCCGTTTGTGCTGAGCTGTTTGTGGCTGGCCATGCCTTCGCCGTGCCGCAGGACTTGCCGTGCAGCCCTGCTGCAGGCAGGACCTGGTGTTGGGGACGGCGAGCAAGCGCTCGCCTCCGCCCGCCCCGCAGAGTGCCCCTTCCCAGGTGTGAGCAGCCGACCCCCAAACAGCACCCACCGCCGCACCGGGATTGCGCCCCTGGGCCTCCCAGCGCCAGTCTAGAGACAGCGCTCTGACACGGGGAGGCTTCGGTGCTGCCAGTAAGCTACAGAGACCACGTTATTTTTAGAACAGCTCTGTAAAGAATGCAGAGCAACCCCTCGGTGACAGGCAGCCAGCGCAGCCAGCGCCTCCCATCACCCAGGAGAGCTGGAAAGGCAGCAGACAGCTGCCCTGGCTGCGCCCGCTCCCGCGCCGAGGCGGCGTGAAGGCTGAGAGGTGATGCTGGCCGGGGCAGCACCACGCGAGCTGCCAGCTGTCCCTTACAGCCGGTAAGCGAGAACACAACGGGCCTGCAGACAGCAGCCCCAAGACAAAGGCTCCGTTCCCTCCACACCCTGCAGTGCCCCAGTCTCATTCAAGCTCCTCTCAAGGGCTGGTTCCTTCCAGGAAGCCCCCAGATGAGCCAATGAAAACGTTAAAAGGCTGCATGTACTCCCTCTTCAGAGTACCTTCCTAATGGCCAAGCAAAACGATAAAAACTACAGCACGGCATTAGTTTTCTCCACCAGCTGGAAAAACACAGCTCCATTGCCAAAACCTGCCAAAAAGCCAGCAGCCCTCCTAACACTGCTTTGCTTTGAGCAACTCTGCAACCCGTTCCCTCTCCGGCAGCTGAATCCAACGCTCAGAGCAATGCCACCTTTCCAAGGAACAATGTCTCGCTTTCTTTTCCTGTCACACAACTGAGTTTCTGTACGCGGCAAAGGCTGATGCTTATCTTTTACTACCTCAGCAAGTTTCCTGCCGGTCACAACAGCGGCTAAGGAATCAGATTCAAGCATCACAGAATCCAAACACTCCGTCTATTGGCATTTTCTCTCCAAGAATCCTGCACTCTGCCTCCTTGAAGAAATGTAAAACCAGAGGTGCAAAAGTCATCAACCACCTCCAGATGAAAAATGATTCAAGAAACAAAGACTCCCCCCAGGAGTGAAAAGACAACAAGGAGATAAAATAAAGAAAAAGTTAGTAATATATCAAGCACAGGACAAGAATCAGAAAACCACAGGGTCATTTCTTTCTCAAGGGAGGTTGTTGATGGCTAGCGAGAACTCAAACGTCACTGTCCAGCCCCCTCAGAAATCACTCCCAAGATTTCCGAATCTGTAGGAAAGAAGTACAGCTACATCTGCCATCTGCACAGGATGGCCGAGTCAGCACGTGGGCAAGTTTCCAGGCCAGGGACTGAATGCAAGTGAGAATGGTACAAGGTTGTCCTGCTAATTCTGAGCAGCCCAAAATATCCTCAGGGAAAGGGTAAAGGTATTTAAGCAGAGACCAGTACCCCGTTTCTCCCGCTATCTCTCTTTTCTCCTGTAAGTGCCGGGCTTCACATCCTTGCAAAGTCTTCTGTGCCAGGGAACAAGGCAGCACTGGCAAGAGCGGTACCACAACTGAGCACACCTTGCCAGGAGCCCGCAGCGAGCAGGCCTGGCTTACCCGAGCCTGCTCAGCCCTTGTCTCACTCTGAGCCGCGACAGACATGCCCAAAAGGGACTGCTCGCTCCCACATCCACGTGGTACAGATTCACTCACCAGCACTAAGGGGGTCATTTACTAAGCATGTTACAAAGGTGTCAAAGTCTTTATACTGAGGTCTTGGCTCATGCAACCGCACAGGGTTTTCCTACCCAGAAAAGGCACAGAAAGAAACCTGGCCAACAGACAGCTATTAAACACGTGACAAAGTATAGGATCACCTACATCTGTGAACGGTAAAGTCCCTGCCAGTAACATGAGCTTGCCAAGCCCAACAAAGTAATAAAGATTCTGCTGCAGCAGAGCACAGGTTTTCCTACAATCATGTTTGGGCCCCTTTTCCGTTTGATTTGTGTAGCTCTCAGGGACAGCAGGCACTGAGTAAAAGCTCTTGGTTGCCAGTTTCATACCAGCCAGTGGCCAGAGTCTAAAAGTGAGCAGCAAGCGTGTCACTGTAGTCCGTCTCTAGTAAGTAGAGATATTATCTGCATAGCAGATGATTCTGAAGATACTTGGACAACCCAAGAAAAACAAATTATGTATGGATGCTGACTGAATGAAGAAAATGGAGTGTCACGTGGGGACAGCAGAAAAATAGTTTTTTGTCAGGGAGAAAAGCCAAAAGGGATCAAGGCAAGCACAAGCTTGGAGAGCCTGTCAGCCTCAGTCACTCCCTCCTGCAGCTCCCCTAACCTCAAGCTGCCGGTCCTTTCTCTATGCCTCTCTGTCATGAGACAAGATTCCTCTCTCAAAAGTTTCTCTTTGGCTCCTTGCAGGGGCTAAAGCCTCACTTTTGTATACGTCAGGGGAGGCCGCAGCAGCGCTGAGCACAGCAGGACAGACCCCTCTCCTGGCCATGCGGTGTGAGATGCGCCCCGGGATGCGGTTTGCCCTCTCGGTGCCAGGGCTCGCTGCTGGCTCCTGCTGAGCCGGCTGCCCGCCAGCCCCCCCCCGGTCCCTCTCCGCAGGGCTGCCCGCCAGCACCCCCGGTCCCTCTCCGCAGGGCTGCCCGCCCGCCGCTCCCGTCCCAGCCGGGACCCTCCCCTCGAGCACCAACGCGTTCTCCGCCCCGTTAGCCCGTGCGGTTATACCGAGGCTGCGGTAGCTAAAACACGGCCAGGCAATTCACAGCCCCGCTGGCCTCTCTGCGCGAACCACTGCAACTTTCTCCCTCCTCTCCCTCGCCCCCAGACCGCCCCTGCCGCCTTCCTCCGGCCCCCGGCCGCGCACGCCGGGCCCGTGCGGCACGAAGGCCCCGCGGACCGGAGAACCCCAGCACCGGTCAGGGCTGCTGAGGGATCAGCGCAGCGGAACAGAGCCGGAGCGGGCCACGGGGGGCGCGGGCAGAGGCCCCGCACGGACCCCGCAGCGCCCGCCCCGGCGCTCGGCCAGAGCAGGCCCCGCCCCGGGCCGGGAGCCCCGCACCGGCGGGACGGCGGGGGCGGCGCTGGGCGTGGCGGCGAGCAGCCTATGGGAGATGGCGCTGGTGATGTAACGCTTCCCGCCGCCCCCCGCCATTGGCTGGAGCAGCCGTCCTTCGCGGAGCCGCCCCGCCCCGCAGCGGCGCCCCGGCCGGTGCGGGTCCCGCCGCCGCGGGCGGAGAGGCGGGAGCGGCGGGCCTGGCACGGCACCGCCGGCCGCCCCACGAGCATTTTGTGCCCGGAAGGCGCCGCGGAGGCACCGGCGGGAGGCAGAGGCGCTCTGATTCGCGCCGCGGCTCGTTCTGCCCAAATCGCTCGTTTACGGCCGAGCGCCCGCGCCCGTCCCGCTCCCCCGGACACGCGGGCCCCGCGCCGCCTCCGCGCCAGGCAGCTGCTGGCAGTCGGCAGCGACGGAAAACGAGCGCGGTCACCGCTTTCCCAAACGCGCCCCCGTACGCGGCTGGAAGCAAGCGGCAAGGCGCCGAACACCGGGATCACCGGGCCACGCTCGCCCCGCCGCGCCGCGCCCGCCCGGTTCAGCACCCAGGGAAGATACTGCCCCGACAAAAACCGGGGCTGCGCACCGCGGAGGGGCCGCACGTTCCTTTCCCACGCAGCGACACCTCCTCCCCGCCCCGGGAAAGGAGCCGAGCCTGGCCACGCCGTGCGCTGGCCGGATAACGGCGTCGACTGCGCCCCGCGCCGACGGCCCTCTCCACGGACACGCTGGCACACGAGGATGCCCAGAAAGGAAAGCTGATGTTCCAAAATAAATTTAATGCTGGAACATCTGCAGCAGGAGAGTTTACTCTAGGGAATGGATCAGTCCAAAGGCTGAAGACAGCAAAAAGAATACGACGTCATGCGGTCAAAGCGAATGAACTTCCACAAGCTTGGGCCCAATCAAGTCACAAATTTACATGCAAAATTAAGAGACAAAACAGAATTCAGCTGCAGGGTCACTAGGAGCCTGTGCTTTTCACACACAGGCGAGACAAGGCCCACGGGCAGGCAGCTGCAGCAGGTACCAGGCAGCAGCGCTCGCTGCGGGGAGGCGGTGCGGCCCCCGCAGACGGAGGCAGCGGAACCAGACGCCCGAGCTGACCCCGGGCCGGCCAGCAACACGTCCTGTGGCCTTCAACAGCCACTCCTCTATCTGTATGGTGGAACACCGCTCGTACGTCCAAAATACAGAGGCGGCTTGCCTTCAAACCAACCGGCCACTCCCGTTCTCAAGCCAGAGGGCAGTCAGTCAGCCGTGCCAAAATTTTAAGAAACTTCTTGCGTTTGGGCATTAATTTTTCTGCAGATGGGGAAACTGAAATCTAAACAAAATACTAGGGCCTACCAAATCTTACTTTTTATGTAGGAGAGCAGAGAAAAGCCTGGAAGGAGATTTATCTTTCTGTGTCAAAAGTTATCTGTATTAAACAAAACACATTGAACAGAAATACAAAACAAACTCCAACTGAACATCAGCTTTGTTCTCGAATGTGTGCCAATTCAGCCCAGATCCTAGGAAAAACCACTTCAGGTTATTGTAAGGAATACTTTGTGGAGCCCCCTCCCCATCGCAAACCAAACGGTACAGCCTCACCAGAAAAGGCCCGCTCCTACTACATCGTGCCAGGATCTGGCTTATGGTAACAAAACCAAGACAGGTTTCAAGGAAGCAAAGGTAAGGAACTGTGGGGAATCCTTGACCTTACTTTGACCTCCAAATTTACATCAGAATAAATAACTCTTTCACTGCTACCAGAGTTTGAACTACCCTGTGTCTACCACGGTGGATAAAGCAGACAAACCTCTATGCTCAGCCCTGACTTGGCTGAGAAAAGCTACATCAGCACTTGTGCCGCAGCACTGGAGCCAACATTTGCTGTCTTTCAGCAACTAGCACAGCTAGAGAGCTTGCCCGGCCAGAGCAGGTTTCGCTGAGCCAATACAAAGCAGAAACCAGTTTGTGGAGACAGCCCCCAATAAGATAAAAGAGAGCACAGCAAAGAGTGGAAAAAGGGAGAGGCCCAAAACAACAAGATCTAATCTACCTGTATCCTCAAACAGGACAATTCTGATCTGTACACTGAGAAGCGGATGCGAATTGGACAAGCCAAGAAACAAGTCTGCACGAACTGGCTGTGCTTTATCTTAATTAAAGACTTCAAAGCAAACCAAAAGCAAGGCATAATTCAAAAGCAAGCGAGAACGGGTAACTGGCTGCCTCCGCAGCAGGTACTGTTCACTTCACACTCCCCAGCGAACGCCAAGGACTATCCAGTCATTGCTCTTCACCATCACCCGAGCAAAAGATCTGTGAAACGTGATGCACACAGGAAGGAGTGCTGGAGACACTCCCTGCTGAACACAGCAGCAACAGCTGGCCCCGACACCATCTGTACAGAAGAGCCTGCAGCACAACGAACGCGCAGGGAGAAAAGCAGGCCGCGCTCCCGCCTTGATGTTCCCGAGCCCGAGGAAAGACGGCCCCGCAGCGCGCAAAGGGCTGCCCATCTCCCTGCCGCCCCACACGTGTGACGGGCCCGGGCTGACCTGGGGACAGGTGGAAGGAGAACAGCCGGCGGGGCAGGACGGAGGCCGCCCGGGTCCCACGCCCCGCCCCGCCCGGCCAGGGCTCCCCCGCACACGCTGGCGGCCCAGCCCCGCGAACAGGCCCCCGGCACTGACCTCCTCACGCCGCTTTTGCCAGCGGCCGCACGGCGACTCCTCCAGGATCTCGGACTCATCCTCGCTCTCCTCCTCCTCCTCCTCCTCTGGGGGCGCCGCGGAAGTCACCGGCGCAGACACGGAGGTCATTCCTCCCGGGCCCGACGACGCGGACTCCGGCTTCGAGTCGGAGCCACCGCTCGGCACCTGCTTGGACTCGCCCTCCGACATGCTGCGGTCGCACAACCTGGGGGCCGGAGGTGCTGGCCGTGAGGCGGGGCGGCTGCGGGGCCAGGCCAGGCCAGGCCCAATGGGCCGGACCGGGCCGCGCCCGCCGGGCCTGTCAGCCGGGGCCGCGCCTCGGGCCTGCTGGCGGCCCCCGGCCGAGCCGGTTCCGGCCCAAGGCAGAAAGCAGCGCAGGGACGGGGCGGGAGGGGGATGGAAAGCGGCGTGGGGGCCGCACACTTACCGGGCTCGCCCGGCACCTCCCGATCCCTAAGCGCGTCCCTGCCCCGCCGACGGGCCGCCGCCGCCAACCGCCGCGCTGCGTAACGCGCCGTCCGGGGCGGGGCCTCCCGCCCGACGGCCAATCAGAGCCCGGGAGCGTGCCGTCAGCCTCCGCGAATTGGCCGGTGGGCGGAGCTCCGGGTGTATCCTGTGACAGGGGGCGCCCGCGCGCTCACTGCGTGAAGGGCTGTGAAGCGGGGCGGGCGGGGCAGCTTGGCCCCGTGCGATAGCCAATGAGAGCCCGCGAGGGGGGCCATCAGCCTCCGCTGATTGGTCGGTGGGCGGGGCCGAGTTTA
>WHYT01014897.1:43213-57467 GCA_009806455.1 Tetrax tetrax | reverse complement strand
GACCGGTCGCGCGCGGCCCGGCCGCCGCCGCCGCCCCGCCGCCGCCGCCCCTCCGCGCAGGGCCGCCGCGCCGGGGGCCGGGCCCGCCGGCGGAGGCCGCCGCGGCGCCATGGGCGCCTACCTGTCGCAGCCCAACACGGTGAAGAGCTCGGGGGACGGCGCCGGGCTCGGGCCGCGCCCGCTCCACTTCGGCTTCAGCGCCATGCAGGGCTGGCGCGTCTCCATGGAGGTGAGCGGGGCGCCGGCGCTGCCAGCCCGCCGGGGCGGCTCCTTCTCCCCGGGCCTCTCGCCGCCCGCGCCCTCGGAGCGGAGCGGGAGGGGCCGGCGCTGCCGTGGCCTTGCCGCAGGCTGTCGCTTGTCCCGGCGCCGCGGGGTCCGGCCGCAGCCGCCCCGCTCCGCGCGCGGTTTCTGTCGGGGGCTCCTGGCGCGGCCGGGCCGAGGGGTCCCGGCGGGGAGCGGGAGGTGCGGGTGAGAGAGCGGAGGGAGAGACGGGGCGGTGCTTGGGGTGCAGCTCGCAATGAAAAATCCTCAGGCAAAGCCCCCGCTTTTCTCTGCAGGCAAAAGTGAAGTGTCAGTCGCTATTCTCTCCCTGGTTTTGGTTTTCTTCTAGGCAGGTTTATTGGAGGAATGCTCCTTGCTGCTCTCAGTCTCCCGTAGCCGGTCCTGGCTTTACCGTCCTGTCAGCTAGGCTCGTTATGGGGCAAATTTTCGCAAGATAAATATCCGGCTGCGGGAGCCGGGTGTTTGCCCGCGCCTCTCGCGCTAGGGGAGTCTGCTGGAGCTACTTTGTGAAGCTGCTTGTGTGAGGGCAATACCGAGCTGCTGGGACGGCTCTGCCTTGCCAGCAGTTACTCGCTCTTTGAATTTAGCACCCTCCGTGAGTACCATTACTGTGCTGGTTTACTTTCTCTTCCAGGCAGCCAGCAAACAAGCTAGATTAGATAAGAATTAATATTAGTCCTGCAGCCCGCCCAGGGTGCGTTCCCTGAACATGGCAAAGCAGCCTTCATGTTTCTAGCCCGTTGGCTGGTCTGGAGAGGGTGTCCCGTTCGGACTGTCAGCGATTGATTTTTTGCGAATATGGTTTCATGAGCCACGCTGTCAGGTGCTTTACTGCTGCTGGAAGGTGACAGCAGTCTTACTGGTGACAAAACAGCAGCCAGGTGTTTCCTCCTTTCTGTGTGCATCAGAGCTTTGTGAAGCCACGGGCTCTGGTTTCCAGGGTAGAAGAGGCAGGAGAACTGGCACTCGTGCTCTTAAGAGACGTTCAGAGCATGTGTGTGTGCCTGGCTGGCGGTGACTGATAGCATCCCAGCTCATCCGTCCCGGTGACCTCTGGAGGGGTGAAATGGTGGCACAGAGACATTGCTGGAACGCTGAGGTGATGTGCAGTGCGATCTTCGCGAGGCCGTTAGCTCATGTGTAGGAGGCTGAATGCAGGCAGCGTTCTGGCATCCTCGGTGCACAGAGGCTGGGAGTGTTTTAAGGAGATGGGCTTGGATGAGGGAGAGCAAAACATTACCCCTATTTACAGTGCTGGTGGGCTAAAGTAGCCCTCCCACAGCTGAGGCACTGGCTCATAATTTCACTTATTTGAGGTCAGTTCTTAGTGCTGTTGACCTTTACAGAAATTGGATGAGGCCCAGGACTTGCAGCTGTGTTTTCTGTGCTAGCCAACATCTCTGGCTTAGGTCCCTGTTGGCAGAAGCAGTGCTGAGGGCATTGATGTAGAGGTGGTTTAGCTGTGTTATCACAAGAAATGAGAAGATGGCAGGAGCGCTTGTGTTACACACTGAACCTGCTGCCAGTTGCTCCTAAGCCTGTGATGGAAGAGAACCGCATATTGTTTCACGTACACCTGAGGAGAAGTTCTGTTGCATTTTCTTGCAGTCCAGTGCTCAGTGTTCTTCTCTGTGTCTTGACTTGCTTTGTGTTTTTTCCTTTGTGTTCAATTGTACTTTTGCTCTTCTGTAAGGTCTGGAGAAGGTTCTGAGCAAACATGAAGCCAGTCAGAGTATGTACAAGTGGTAGGACACAGACTGGGTAGCAGAAATTTATGTAGAGGAGTTTTCTGTTGCCTTTAACTTAGGTTGTAGGAGCCCCCAAGTGCAGTAGGTGTACAGGGCTCTGAGGGAATACTTTAAAAAAATCTGTTCTTAGTCCAGAGAGGTTGCTTTGTGGATAAGGAGATGTTTTGGGCAGATGAGAGACCCAAAGGAAAGAATACCAAAAAAATAGCGTTAGGTACTATGAGCAAATAAGAACAGGGCGAAAGCTGAGGACGGCTCTGTGGCACAGATTGCTCTGGGATACGGTGAAAGCTGCAGGAGGCACTTTGGGCTGCTCTGAGCTCCTTGGTGCCATCCTGACTATGTGTCCAAGGTGAGACACCAGCAAGCCCTGTGTACAGCTCCTTTTCACTCCTGAGTTCAGAAGAAAAGCCCTTGCTTCAGAAAATGCAAGAATTTGGTTGAAAAGATGGAGATTTGTCAAATTAACTCTTAGTTTTAACTTGTTTGCTAATTTCAACTGAATTTGATGTTTGACATTCCAAACGTGTCTTTCGGTACTGCTACAGTGACCCCTGGGGCAGCTGGGGAGACCCAGCGCCGTGCCACCGCTGAGGAGAAGGCCGGATAGCAGAAAGCTGGCCCCGGGCTCCTGCTTGGTCTGAGGAGCGCGACATCACGGTGCTTGGAGGGCGGTCGCTGCAGACGGCTTACCCGGCCTGGAAGCAGCGCTGGACGGAGCCTCGTAACTGATGGCACAAGGTGGTCTCGGTGGTCTCAGGTGCGCTCCGAATTGCTCCTAGTGTTGGACACGCCGGGAACCGGCGTGCAGCCCCGCGGGCGAAGCCACCAGCGCTCGTGCTCAGGGCAGCGTAGAGCAAGCGCTGTGGGCAGCGCGGGAGCCGAACCGGCTCCTGCCAACGCGTGCTGGCCGTGTCTGTCTGCCCTCCTGGACCGCAGCGCCCTGCTCCAGGGTCGGGACGCGTTCCGGTGAGCGCTCCACAAATGAAGCCGAGAGGCCGTTTTTGCTGCCAGTACCGGGTTTCCTGCCCAGCAGCATTTGCATTACTTGCTCTAATTAAACTGCTGTTTAGTCACCTGGGACTTATCCCAGTTACTTTGTTGTGGTTTTGCTGTCTTGCTAGCTTCTGTAAACACTCTGAAAAGTGAGCGTAAAATGCTGGTTCTTTGCCTGTTCTTATTTCACTGTCTCTAGTGAACTCTCTGGTTAAATTGCCTACGTTATAATTCAGCAATTTTTTTTCATTTTGAACTGAGATTGTAATTTGCCTGTTGAGGTATTGTTTTCATCACTGTGGCAGGAGTTTCAATGCACCAAGTGCTGCGTAAACCCAGAGCTCCTCTTTTTCTGTTGATTGTGGGACTCCGGAGGGTGAGGAGCTCAGCGGTTGCTGGGCTGTGCAGCAAACGTAGCTCTGTGTGTGTATAGCAGTTGTGGGTTACGGCTGGCAGTGGGGACACATCCAAACCTCTGAGCCAGCTGTCTTGGAGTAAGCACGGTGGTTTGGAGCAGCTGTAGCACGTTTAAGGTGATGAACTGGAACCACAGCAAAGAGACTAGATCACATTATTTAAAATATCACATGCTTGTTCTTGAACAAAGCGTGTGGGGTGTGGTCAGGCTGTAAGTTGATAGATTAGGGCTTGAACTTTAAGGAACGTTAGGGAATTAGTAGGCAGGGGAAGAGTTTAAGAGAAAGATTCAGTCCATCCTTCAGTTCTGGGCTTTGCATTGGAATAGCCAAGTTTGCTTACCAATCGAGTGAAAGAGGTCAGCACTTGGCTCTAAAATCTGCTGGTGCTTTCTTCAAAGTTTGGTGTTCCTGTGAGACCTCGTGGAGAGAAAGGTTGCTCGGTGTATATAGCGTGTATGTTGTTGGTCTTTGTAGTCTGGGGGCGTGCACGAGGAATGGCTGGATGCCGTTTGACACCTAAGCCCAAAGTGCCCCGGGATGCTCCTTCCCTCCGGTTTGCCCCTGGAGAGTCCCAGTTTTTGTGGCCAGTTGCCAGAATCAAGGCATATGCCTTGCCTTAGGAAGCGATTCCTGGGTTTGTGCTTTGGTTTTTGCGCTGTTAGGTGACCGGTTGCTTGTTCTTTGCTTCGTTGCTTCAAAGACACTTGAGAGAAGCCAGGCTCGTTGCCTTGCTTGCCAGGTAGCTGTGCCTGAGGCCAGCAGTGCCTTCCTGAAGCGTCATGTGTGGCAAGAAGAGCAGGAGGGAGCTTTTGTCCCGAGAGAGGTTTTCCAGCCTAGCTGTTTGTTCCTGCTGGATGCGATGATCCTGTGTCCTGCACGGCTGCCTTCCGTGGGGCTGTTCGGATAAACAACTGGTGCCGTCCGTAACCAGGACGAGCAAAGGCAAGGCTACAGTTGGTTGAAGGCATGAGGTCGGTAAGCTCTGCGTTTGATCTGGCTTCACCAGTGCATCGGAGTGCCTTTCCAGCTTGCATGGCTCTTGTTTGGCAAGAACGGGGGAAGAGAGCGTCTGTGGGAACGGCCGGGCGCTGTGGGTGACACGGAACCAGTTGCATTTGTGTGGGGGAAGCTGCCAATGTGCTGGTACCAGGATAATGTGTATTTCTGTAGTTACACTCAGCTAGACGGCCCTCAGCCTAGGCACCGGTTTGTGCAATAGAGCACGGCTTGCTGCCTGTTTTTTAAGGACCATGAGCTGCTACAGTAGCACAGGCCTTACAGGTACCCTGAGCAGAGGCGTTTGGTCCTGGCGCGAGCTCAGCCGTACCTGGAGGCACTGTACTGAGGATCTGAAGGGTTTCCAGCAAGTCCTGTGGTGACAAGGCTGGGTTACTGCTCTAACACAGAGAGCACCGTAACGTTGAAGATGAGTGCTCGCCAGGTAAACTTTTGAGAATGAGAGAAGGCTTTCTTACTGTTCTTGCTTTTCATCCAGATTTGAGAATTCCTGTGTCAGCGCTCAGAGCCTCCCTGCTCCTTTCTCCCACTTCTCTGCGGGGGTCTGGTGCAGTCCATGTCATTCCAGATTTTGCTCTCTCTTTCAGGATGCACACAACTGCATACCCGAGCTGGACAGCGAAACAGCCATGTTCTCAGTCTACGATGGACACGGAGGTAACTGCGTCCGCGGTTCTCCCCAGACTCCTTCCATGTGCCTCTCCTGGGCGGCTCAGTGGCTGCTTGGGCAAGCGCCTGTCTGTTGTTAGAAACCTTACTCCTTGGGGAGCGTTTTCTTTGATAGATATCGTTGAGTAAGTTCCTGAAAGTTTCTTAGGTTTCTAGAAGGAAGGTTGATACAAAATTGAAATGAGATTTGCATTCCCTCTTCTAAAGCTTTTAAGAACAGCTGTTTTCTTGGTGGATGAGCTAGTCAGGATAGCCACAGAAGAGTGGCGGTAAGAAAAACGACATGAGATCGGACCAGAGGTCTGACCTGTCAGATGTGCTGGTGGTTGCCAGAACTGGTTGCCCAAGGGAGGAGTGGAAAGCTAGAACAGGCGGATCCGTTCCTGACATACCTTCCCAGCTTCCATTTCCCAGTTAAGGGCTCCCTGAGCGAGAGGTTGCAGCCATTCAGTCTTACAGACACACTTGAGTCTTCTTGATGAGCTAACTCTGCATGAATTTGTCTAATTGCGTTTTAAACCAGGTTTATGTGTTTGGTAATTATTTGCATAGGATGTGTTGTATAGAACTTTATTAATTGAAAAAAAGACTTCAATCTAAATCTGCTGCATGATAATTTCACTGCAATGTCCCCAACACTTATGAGAAATGAGTGAATAACCACTGCATTGGCACTTTTCACTTCTGTAATTTTGGACTTTGTGTCCTTCCCTCCAGTCAGAAGAGTCCTAGACTTGTCTCTAGTCGTACAGCTGAACCTGTGTTGTAAATAACAGCAGCACCCACTCTCCACCCCGGGGTCGTTGGCACAGTCGGCCTGCGCTGGCGCCATTAAACTGTCACGGCGTTTAACGTAGCGTGGCTGCGTCCAGGCTGAGTGCCGGTCCCTGGTTCCTACTGGATCCTGAACGGCGTCCAGAGATTATGCGAGTGCTGGCTAGCTTCTGCCAAAGTTGCACCGTGGATCATTCTTCTGATTTTTAGCATAGGTGATGAAATGCCTGGGCCATGGAACTCATGAGACTGCTGGTGTGGGATATAGCTGTGGATTCCAGGCGTTATGTTACACCTCAGCTCTGATTATATTTGTCCTTTTTTTTTGGGGGGGGATGTACTCTAGCTCTGCAACACGCGTTAGTTGGGCTGACTGGAACTGCCTCTAGCTTTAAGTTACAGATACGCCGTGAGTTTGTTGTGACATGAGTGTTTTCTGCTTTGTTCTTGGTTCCTTCCCTAACAGTTCCTAATGATGTTAAATAAACTGTAAGCTGACATTTTAGAATGCTGTCCCCAGTTTCTTCCAGATCTTTACTCACTGGTAACAGGTAGCTGAGTCCGTCCGATGTGCGTATGGAGGTTGGTCGTTTCTTTTTTCATGTTCATGTCTTTGCCATTGAGGAATTTCATCTGTCAGTATTACGCAAAAGCACAAGATCCTGCTGTAAAATTGTGCAGTTTATTTTAGTTTTGATCACTGAGTGATCCATCACCTCTTTTCCAGATTATTTTTGTAGATGTTGAACAACTTGAGTCTTCAAGCAATGCTGCCAGTAGCCATTCTCCATTTTGAAAAGTGTCTGCTTCTATCAAACCTTACTTCTTTTCCCATGGCAGCTTAGTATGTAGAGTATTTGATCATATATTTGAAACTTTTTGAAAATCTGTATGGAGTAGATCAACTAAATAATTTCCTCCTGTTCATCGACTCTTTGAGAAAACACTGACCCGTTTCTGATACTCTCTGCTGTGTTTAACCCCTGCCCGTTCAGCACAGGTATCCCTGCGTGTGCTAGTTAGCAGATGCTGTTTCTGATCAGTCTCTGCTGCTGTCTACACGGGCTGTATCCTTTTAGCTGCTGCTTTTCTTGTCCTTTTAGTAAGGGTCTTCATTCACACCTAGCTCCCCCTTTTTGGAGGTCATCATCAGCATAGTGAGGTTTTCTTTTTGCTCCTGGCAGGGTGTTTTGTTTGAACACAGCAAGCCCTGCTGTAATTTTTTCCAGTTTGTATGCAGAGTGATGGATCTCTCTTGCCCTGTTCTTGGTCATCTTGCTTCTGATCTATCAGCGTTCTGCCTCCCTGTCGTTGTCTTGGGGTGGGAGTTGAGTTAATACTCTGGTCTGAAATTTTTTCTTCTCCTATTCTGATATAGTATTCCAATCCATAGAGATTCTGTGATATTTGTTATTAGCTAGTTTATTTGTCATTTGACGCTAAGCTTTATTTTATATGCAGATATATATGTATGTGTATGTGTCTAAATGCAGATCAAATCTTGGAGTGGGATCTACTTTCAGCCTTGTGAAGATGAGATAGATGGGTTTGTGCATGTGCGTGCACTGGAAAAGATTTTATCTAGGAACCTGTATCTCTGGAGGCCTTTTTCTTGCCTTGGTTTCTGCCCGGAGGCTGCTGCCTGTTCTTGTCCTCGCATGTTCTGTCCAAACCTGTGCTCCTGGAGACAGAGATACTGCGGTGAGATTCCAGCAGGGCCTTGGGACTTTGGGGCCAGCCCTGTGTGAAATGCTGAGATGAACTGACTTTGTTCTGTATTTCATCTGAATGTCACTCCTGCTCCTAAAACTGGATCAGATGTGGGTTCTGGCAGTGGCATCTGGCTGTGCAGAAGTACTCTTTGAGACCTCAACTTTCCCATGTATGCTTTCACCTTTCTGTGAGATCTTTCAGGCATCCTAACAACACCACGTGTTCTGTTGCAAACAAAAGCGTTCTCTTTTTATAATTCTATAGGAACATAAAAGTATGTGCTCTAGAGTATCCTCCAGATATTTCCTTTGTCACTGAATTCGGCGTGACACGTTATATATTTTGCTTTAGCCTCCTGAAGACCTTCCTACTGCTGCATCTGTGTTGCATTAAGCAGGAAATGCAGCTGAGGCATTGGTGTTACTCCAGGCCGATCAGCCTCACCTCTGTGCCTGGCCAGGTCGTGGAGCAGATTCTCCTGGACACCACGCTAAGGCAGATGGAGAGCAAGGAGGTGGTTGGTGACAGCCAACACGGCTTCACCAGGGGCAGATCGTGCCTGACCAATCTGGTGGCCTTCTACAACAGGGTGACAGCATCAGTGGACAAGGGACGGGCAACAGACATCATCTACCTGGACTTGTGCAAAGCTTTTGACCCTGTCCCGCAATACATCCTTCTCTCTAAACTGGAGAGACATGGGTTTGATGGATGGACCACTCGGTGGATAAGGAGTCGGCTGGATGGCCGCACTCAGAGAGTGGTGGTCAACGGCTCCATGTCCAGGTGGAGACTGGTCACGAGTGGCATCCCTCAGGGGTCCATGTTGGGACTGGTTCTGTTTAACATCTTTGGCAGTGACATGGACAGTGGGACAGAGTGCACCCTCAGCAAGTTTGCTGACAAAGTCTTTTGCTCGGAGAGCTTTGTGGTCTGCCACAGCAGTCACTGTTACCCGATTGCAGCTGGTGTCTCTGTGACAGTTGTTCTCCCTGATTCCCTGCCACAGGCTGGGAGTATCATGGGGCTGAATCCTTTGGTCCCAAGTGGAGCTGGACCTTGATGAAGGGCACCAGGCAGGACTGAGGTGTCTAAATGGGCTTTCGTAATTATCTGACTCTGCAGCTCTGCTGCTGATGCCCTCATCCCCACCCTGGACCCAAGTTTTCAGAGGGAGGGTGCTTGATATTTAATGAAGACAAGACCTTGCTAAAATGTGGCGGTAGGCTGATTTTGGCATAAGCGTAACCAAATCCCCAGGTTTGTTAAATGGTTAAGTGAAAGGAGCCGTTCGTGTCCACCAGGTAATGACGCTGGCTGCACCCAGGCTAAACTGCGGAAAGGCTCCCTCGCCACAGCTGGCCGAGGAACTTGGTGCGTGGGTCAGGACCGGGAGGGAAGTTGAGTTTCTCTCTTGCGCTCTCACTAAGACCTTGTCAGTGAGAAAAACCTTGTGGGTTTCTTGCTGCGACAGGTCCAGAAGGGCTGAGACAGAATGTTTTAGTACATCTGTCTGCATGTAGATTACTTCCTTGGGCCGGTTCGTTTCTCTGGCCGCTGTGGCAGCAATGTGCTGAGTTACTGACTCAGCTTCTAGAGGCCGTTAGATCTCACCGGGACTGCTGTGCAGGCAGCTGGGCTTGAGGTCTGCGTGCTGGGCCAGTAGCTGCCTCCTGTGCACCGGTCGGATCCGAGGACTCATTTTGATGGATCATCTTCCGCAGCCGGAAGGCTCCAGAGGAGAATCTTGTTTTTCTAGAAGTTTTGGTTAAAACGCTGTAAGTGAGCTCCTTTGTCTCCTCTGAGCACGGGAGACGGGGTACCGCCACGACCAGCTCTGCTCGCAGAGGATGGCCTGGTTTGAGGGTGAGCAGCAGCCAGTGAAGAGAAAAACCTGGGAGACTAGCAAAGGGTCCTGTGTGAAGCCTCATCAGTTTGCAGCAGCAGTGTCTTTTGTGACATCTGAGATGCATGGAGACAGCAAAGGTTTCTTGTCCTCTGTGGCACCTACAAATTGTGTTACAGCCAGTGCTTTTCATACTGTGGCTGGCTTCCTGCTTCTGTGGTGACAGAGCAAGATATGGCATTGCTTCACGCCGTGCTGCCCAGCCTGTGGAAGCACCTTCCTGCAGGCCATGCTCCAGCCCTGCGCCCTGTCCGCTTCAGGGGACGTACGGGGGCCAAGGCTGCACAGCGTCGGTCGCTCTCAGATCAAGCTGCTTGTGCTGTGAAGAAAATCCTGTGGCAGAAGGATGCAGCGTTTGGTCATCGTTTCCATCTGGTGGGTCATCAGGTGTCCACGCTGGCATTATCTGTCAGCTGCTTCCAGTAGCACAGACCGTGCAGAGCTGCTGCCTCATCTGCAGCCCTGCTGCTTCCAGGACCATCCCACAGCGTGTTCGATGTCTGGGTGGTTTTCTGCCGTGGTCCAAGACTGCACACGTCTTCTTGGTGTCCGTACCTCTCTGAGCAGCCCCTGCTCACTACCCCCAGTTCATCAAGTTATCTGTAAGACTTGTCACTGTCATTATTCCCATCTACAATTTTCTCATAGAAAATCTGTTTTATTTTGGCTCTTTAATAAAAATGTTGCAGCATCCTCCGGAGCCCATCCTTCACGACTGCGTATAACCACATCTTACCGTGTGATTTGTTCGGTTTCATCTCGTGACTGGTAGTTGGCAGTCCCTTAACTGGTTCTGCATGCGCTGTCTTGGAAGTTTAACTTTCAAGCAAAGTTCTGTCCTATATACGTAAATATGTAAGTTATATAAGTGATATACCTTACCTAAATCCGTTAGGTCAGCGTGATTAGTTTTATCAGCCAAAATCAGAGTATCTTTAAGAGCAGATGTTGAGTTGGGTCGGCAAGATGTGCGTCCGTAAGCCCATGTCAATGAGAGTTAATTGTCCATCTTTCATCTGAGATCCTGTCAGGTCCAGCCAGTCGTCTTGTTTTTCTGCCAGGTCACCTCGGTGCTCTCTTCTGTAAGCGCTCATTAACATGCCAGGGTAACTCCTGTTTCTCCCTTAGGTCACTTATTTTTCTTTGATCTTCCTCTTTTGTTTCTCCCCCCCCCTCTTCCCACTCTGCATTTTTGGGAGCACGGTCGGGCGGAGCTGTCTCTTTGTTGTCTCTGGAGCACTGAGCTTGTGGCGGTGCTATTTTAGCAGCAGCCGTTTTGCAAGGTTCGTGTTCTTTGTCAATGGCCGCTTGATCCCTTTTCTGCAGCGCGTTTGGAAAGTCCTTTGTCTGCTGTTTCTTTCTCTCAGATCTCACCACCTCTTTGCTTCCACTATGTTCCCTCTGCCTCTCCCTTCACTAAGCTGGTGGCTAGCTGCTTCCCACCCTTCTCGTTCTTTCACCTCGATTTCCTTGGCAGCGCTTTGCTCCCGTGTGCATTGCTTTTCGTCGTGTCCAGCTCCTGCAACGCCTCTGTCTGGCTGGAAGAAGGAGAGGGAAGCTGGGATGTGCTAGGAGAGAGATCCAGAGCTGAGTGGCTGTTTCAGCCCTGCTGTACAAACCGTCCTGCTGTAGCCGGGAGGGAAGGCGCACACGTGGCTCTCGCGCCTACAGCCACAGGACAGCCAGCAGCGTGCAGGGAGGCTCCTGCGCGCTGTGCTCAGCCCACTCGTGCTGCTCCTTCCTTGCCCCGTGGCAGAGCGGCTCGTCCAGCGCAGTCTTAGGCGCGCTCCTGGACCCTGCAGCTGGACCCCTCCATTGCTGGTGGTCTGCCCTGCTCCTCTCTGCCACCCTTTCATGCATGTCATTTACTTTGTTTCTCAGTTTCTAGCTCTAATTTTTCTTTCTTGTGACCCGTGAGCCAGGTTCCCATCCTACATCGTTCTTTGCCTCTCGTATAAAAACCTAAAATACTAGACTGATCTCTTACATCACACTGTTCTTTCTGGTCCCCCTTGCTGAGCTGAACTACAGAAATTCACGATCCCGCGCTCTGTTTAATCTTCTTCCTCTCTTAATAACACCTTTGTAATCACAAGATGTCTCCTGCTCTCTGTTGCATGCTCGACAGTGTTAATTACTGACCTGCTGGAGTGTTTCCAGCTTTAAACATCTTTCACCCGCTCCAAGCGGGTGCTTGGTTTGAGTTGTTGACCGTCAGTCCAAGTTATGCTCCGTGCTCTTGGCAGCCTGGTGTTCTGGCCGCCATTCATTCATGCCATGCACACACATGCGCCTTCCTGTACTGAGGTGACTGCGGTGCTGATCAGGAGCCCAATCTTCCTGAAAGGCTCATCTGAAGGCTGTGACATCATATTTTTGTTGGTCTAGAACACACACTAGAATACATAATGCTTTTTGTGCTGCTTGGCATGTTGACAATGCTGTGAGAGAGCACTTGCATTGACCCAAAACCTCCCTTTTCCTCTGCTTGTTGTTTATCCCTGCGCTTACATGTGAAAATAGAGCTTTCTAGGCAGGAGGAGCCTAAGCAGTTGGCCTAAGTGCCAGAATGGGTCTCAGCTCCCTTTCAAGGAGCTTCCAGCATTGGCCAGACCTGCTGGGTGAGAGCTCACTGAGGTTTGCCAGGGGTCGTTCTCAAACCCGGCTGTTCTGGAGGTGCAGCGTGCTGGGAGGTGTCAGATCCCCAGCCATCTCTTGCTGCGTGACTTTTCCATGTCTGGGCCTGTTCTGGTTTGTGTCCCAAGGTTTGCCTCGGGGATCGAGTTGCTCAAGAGTGTGTTTTGCTTCTGGAAACACCAGCCTCCTTAAAGGATTTCTGCTCTCTTTCAGGAGAAGAAGTTGCCCTGTATTGTGCCAAGTATCTTCCCGAGATCATCAAAGACCAGAAGGCCTATAAGGAAGGCAAATTGCAAAAGGTAGGAGTTTAGCTCTGCCCTGAAACACGTAAGCACAGAGGAAAGCCCTTGCTTAGGTACCTGGTACTTATGTGCAGGGCCGTGTCCCGTCAAGGTCTGCCTCCCATGTCTTCCATTTCAAATTCCCTTCCTTGTTTCTAGGAGCGTACACCAGGTTGTTGATTGTGTTTTCAAAGATAAACCTTCTTCTATTTTTCAGCTTGCTGTTTTGTGTGTGTGTTTTGGGGAGCAGAGGCAGCTTTTGTCAGAGGTGGGAGGTTAGTTCATGTCTTGCTTCCACCAAACAATCCTTCTGATGTAATCCCCCTCGTAGCACTAATGCCTCGTCTGACGTGGGGTGTCCTGCGGTTGGTACTGGCATCTGCAGCAGTGTGGGTGAGGGGGAGACAGTCCCTCCAGAGCTTCCATTTACATCTAGTCTGAGGATAGCCTACAAAGCAAACTTGAAGCAGTTTGTGGCTGTTGCTCTAGGCTGAAACACCCAAGTATCAAGAAATGGGCTGGGGAACCTCCTAAAGTTCAGCACGGGGAAGCACAAAGTCCTGGCCCTGGGGAGGAGCAGCCCCGTAGCACCAGTACGGGCTGGAGGCCACCGGCTGGAAAGTGGCGCAGCAGAAAAGGCCCCGGGGTCCTGGTGGACACCGAGTTGACCATGAATCAGCAACGTGCCCTTGCTACAAGGGCGGCGAGTGGCGTCTTGGGCCACGTTAGGAAAGCGTTGCTGGTTGAGGGAGGTGATGATCCTTCCCCTCTGCTCAGCACTGGTGAGGCCACACTGGGAGTGCTGGGCCCAGTGCTGGGCTCCCCAGTGCAAGAGGGACATGGACAGACTGGAGAGAGCCCAGCGAGGGGCCACCAAGGCACTGGAGGGCCTGCAGCGTCACTGCCGTGAGGAGGGGCTGGGGGGCTGGGATGCCCAGCCTGGAGCAGAGCAGGCTCTGGGATTGAATCCGTGTCCGTAAACAGGGAGCGGGCCGAGGGGATGGGGCCGGGCAGAGCAGGCTCCGGGATTGAATCCGTGTCCGTAAACAGGGAGCGGGCCGAGGGGATGGGGCTGGGCTCTGCCAGCGGTGCCCAGTGCCGGGACCAGGGGCAACGGGCACAAACTGGGCCCCGGGAGGGTCCCTCTGGACACCAGGAAACATTTCTCGGTGTGAGGGTGAGCAAGCAGTGGCACAGGTTGCCCAGGGAGCCCTTGGAGCTGTTCAGAAGCCGTCTGGACGTGGTCCTAGGCAACCGGCTCTGGGTGTCCCTGCTGGAGCAGGGTGTGGGGTCCGATGGACTCCAGAGGTCCCTGCCAGCCTCAGCCACTCTGTGATGGTGTGGTGTAGGTCTGGAAGAGACTTGATTGCACAGCATGGCATCCTGTAAGGAAGATGAAACGGTGCATATTTAATGTCTGTGTTCGTACGTAGGCGCTGGAGGATGCTTTCTTAGCCATAGATGCCAAGCTCACCACTGAGGAGGTGATTAAAGAGCTCTCCCAGATGGCTGGACGACCCCAAGATGATGAAGATGAGAAGGAGAAAGTTGCTGATGAAGACGATGGTAAGTCACGTGCTGCGGAATAGACAAGAGTGCAGCTCCAGGACAGCGACTGAGAGTGGCTGGGCCAGGTCTCCGTTAGCAGGGGGTTTCTGTACAAATTTCTCAGTTAAATCTCAGCTGAAGTTGAACCGCCACCCCTCAGCACTGGTTATTGCTTTGGGCTGGTGCTGGGGGAATTCTGGTTCGTTTGGTAGCTTAACCCTGTGAATAACAAACCGGTCTGTCAGTTTTCTGCAGGGCTTCCTC
>WHYT01014897.1:19586-34287 GCA_009806455.1 Tetrax tetrax | reverse complement strand
GGCAACCGGCTCTGGGTGTCCCTGCTGGAGCAGGGTGTGGGGTCCGATGGACTCCAGAGGTCCCTGCCAGCCTCAGCCACTCTGTGATGGTGTGGTGTAGGTCTGGAAGAGACTTGATTGCACAGCATGGCATCCTGTAAGGAAGATGAAACGGTGCATATTTAATGTCTGTGTTCGTACGTAGGCGCTGGAGGATGCTTTCTTAGCCATAGATGCCAAGCTCACCACTGAGGAGGTGATTAAAGAGCTCTCCCAGATGGCTGGACGACCCCAAGATGATGAAGATGAGAAGGAGAAAGTTGCTGATGAAGACGATGGTAAGTCACGTGCTGCGGAATAGACAAGAGTGCAGCTCCAGGACAGCGACTGAGAGTGGCTGGGCCAGGTCTCCGTTAGCAGGGGGTTTCTGTACAAATTTCTCAGTTAAATCTCAGCTGAAGTTGAACCGCCACCCCTCAGCACTGGTTATTGCTTTGGGCTGGTGCTGGGGGAATTCTGGTTCGTTTGGTAGCTTAACCCTGTGAATAACAAACCGGTCTGTCAGTTTTCTGCAGGGCTTCCTCCGTGGGGTGCAGAGCTCTAGGATGTGTCAGAAGCCTCAGAGCTGGGACGTTGGCTGAGTTCTCAGAGTGAAACGATAGGTCCAGAGCTCAGCTCTCCCGAGCTGGCGGCAGACACCAGCTGCAGAGCGGGCTGAAGCAGATGCTGGTCTCTTCAGCAGTCCTTTTGCTCACAAAGCAGCAGGGGTGCTTTTCCACCAGCGAGTAGTTGCCAGGGTAGAACCCTGTGCTGCTCTGGTGGAGTGTCTCGTGATGAGCCTTGGGGCAGAAACACTCACCTTGAACACTGTGTTGGGCTGAAAATGCTGACTTTGCCAGCCCTCCTTCTCCAGCTGACAGGGACAAAGTGGGTGGGTTGGGTGGTTGGTTTGTTCTTTTTCCTCTATATTTTCAGGACTATTGGGGATATGGGTGTTTCTTTTCCTTTTGGAATTAACTAGCAAAGAAAATTATAACCAAGGGGATGTCAGTGTGGAAGTGGTGGTCATGGGCTCATAGTTCAGGGAAAGTTGTCCTATTTTCTGTCGTGTTCTGCTTGGGAGATGCTGCGTGTGCTGCCTAAAGCTGTCCTGTCACCTGTCTGTAAGGTCCAGAGTGCAGCTGGCTGGGATCCCTGGGGTGCTCATGGCCCATGGAGCAACTGCTATAACAAAACCTTCTTCCCAGTCGCGGTATTAGTGAACAAATCCGCACATGAACGCGGTCCACCTACTTCCCCTGCAGCTTCAGAGGAGCCTGCAATTGAGAAACGTGAGGCTCTGCCCTCCAATCTTACATCCAGTTTAAATCTCTGTGTCAGCCAGACAGCCTCAGGCGCGGAGGCACCCGGGTCACTTGCAGACTGCGTGCATCGCTCCCTGGGAGCCATTCCCCTGCCGTTTGCGTACTGTTCATCTGCAGCACCTGGAAGCTGTGGGGTGGTGCAGGCCTGGCTGTGTCTGCCTGCCCATGACCAGCCTGTTGAGCGTTCCTGAAACCTGTCTGCAATAGAAGCCTCCGCGCAGGGCAGCTCGCTGCGGGACCCGGCATGTGCTGCACAGCTGCTGCTGTGGTGGTATGTCCTGCTTTCTGACCCTCTTTGTCCTCACCCCCTCCCCCTTTCCCTTTTTAGTGGATAAGGAGGAAGCTGCTCTTCTGCATGAAGAAGCCACAATGACCATTGAGGAGCTTCTCACGCGTTATGGACAAAACTGCACCAAGAACCTCAAAAACAAGTCTTTATCTCCAGCTGGGGAGAACACTGCAGAGGGGACAGGCAAGCAGCATGATGGGGAGTCAAATATGAATGGAGAGGCTGACCCAGGGGAGCTTACCGACCACAAGGAGAGGAAGAATGGGAAGCCAGACGAAGAAATCACGGGTATTTCCTCCACCTCAGACAAAGCCAGCGCTGGAGGCAACAGCCCTGCTCTGCAGAAGCCTGAACTAGGCAAAGGTGACGAGGCCGTCACCTCTTCTACTGGGGAGGCCGGGCCCTCCTGCTCCTCTACGGGAAAGCCCCAGCGCACAACCAAATCCAAATTTTTTGAGGACAGTGAGGATGAGTCAGATGAGGTTGAGGAAGAGGAGGAAGACAGTGAGGTAGGAAACAGCACTGGGACAGAGTGGCCTTCTGGCTGGGCAGAATGCGTTGCTTACTGTGGTACTTGAGCTACGAGCCTCGGGCTCATCCTAGGTCTGTCCTAGGAGCAGGTTTTTCAGGCTGATACTTTTGAGCCCATCTCATGGGAGTACCGGGGGTTGTTTAGATAACCCTGAAGGGAACGCACCTCATCCATGCAGCGGCCCTAATGGATAACCCTTGGTCCTGCTGCATGCACCATCCCTCCATTCACTGTGTGAGTTGAAACAGCTGCTGGGATTATAGACATCAGGTGTGGGGGGAACCTGCCAGGTCATCTTGCTCTGCTGGGGTGACCTTAGCTTCCGTCCCCTGGACGGAGGGACCAGCTGTCTGGGGAGGGCACTGAGAGCGGCCGCTGTGACTCCTGGTGGTGTCTCTCGTTTCTTGTAGGAATGCAGCGAGGATGAGGATGGTTACAGTAGTGAAGAGGCAGAGAATGAAGATGATGAAGATGACACTGAAGAAGCAGAGGAGGATGAGGATGAAGAGGAGGAAATGTTGTTACCAGGCATGGAGGGGAAAGAGGAGGTGCACACCCTGTTCTTGTGTTCTGCAGCATAGTCTGGAGCCGAGGGCACTGGGGGGGACTCAGCAAGGAGCAGTTTCCATTCCCATGGAGACAGAACATAACATCCCTTTTGTTCTCCTGGGGCTGAACACAGCTGCTGACAGCCTGACTGCAGGCAAAAGCTGAGGGATAGGATGTGGATCTGGGCAGCAGGTTGAGACGGGAAGAGGCTGACTCCACGGCTGGGTTTGCTGTGCTCAGACAGCGTAGCGGGGGCTGGCGTGGAAGGGGAGCACAGGGCAGCAGCAGGCCTGTTCTGCCGGCACTGCTGCGGGGCAGAGCATCGCTCTTGGCCAGGCCAAGGCTGTGGCTCCTCAGCCCGTGCCAGCGCTGGCAGATGGGCCCAGGACCCAGAGTGTCAGGAAAAGGGGACTGCAGCTTCCAGCGTGCCAACCTTCTCTCTCTGGAGAGATGTCCTGGCTTGCAGTGAGGCTTCTGCTTGAGCTGGGCTGGGGCTGGAATCAGCGCGTTACAGTATAGCGGGAGAGTCCTGAACCGGTGGTGCGTTGTGAGGCTGGAACGAAGCATCGCTTGGCCCTGCCTCTCAGTGAACACTCTCCTGCTGTGCTTCACGCTTCCCTCGGGCTGTTCTGTGTGTGCTTTCGGGAAGAACGGGAGAGATGTGGCAGCTCAGGGTTTGGGACGCTGCTGGGCCTGCGGTGGCTAGTGCTGGTTCCCGTACTGACTGGATGTGGAGCCAGAGAAAGGAGTCTCAGTAAAACCATTTGTTTCTTGCAGCCTGGCTCTGACAGCGGGACAACTGCTGTCGTGGCACTTATCCGGGGCAAGCAGTTGATTGTGGCTAATGCTGGAGACTCTCGCTGCGTGGTGTCGGAAGGTGGCAAAGCTGTCGACATGTCGTATGACCACAAGCCAGAGGATGAGGTGGAGCTGGCCAGGATAAAAAACGCCGGCGGCAAGGTCACCATGGATGGGAGAGTGAACGGCGGTCTCAACCTCTCCAGGGCAATCGGTGAGCAGCACTGGGGGGAACGCTGGCATGTCTGGCCTCAGAGCCATGCTCCGGACATCTGTGCTCCCAGCACTTGCCAGCCAGTACCTTTAAGGAATAGTTTTTAACTGGGTGATGAGTAGAGCCTGTTCAGTATTTGATGTGGTGAGATTTCCATCCGATTAGAGATTGGCCATGAGACCAGCAGACATCAGTGGGAGGCACCACCGAGCACCTGCCAGGCACCAGCGCAGGACTGTGCGTGAAGCCTCTACGGCTGTTTGGCCGACAGCTGGGTTGTCAGAAACCACCTCACATAAACTGCCTCCAAAACAAACTGTTGACTTGAACAGGATTTCTTCCTGTCGGGAGGCTGTTGAAGGACCTTGGTGTGTTGCTTCCTGGGGATGTAACTTTATGCCAGTTTGAGCTTTACACCAGTTTGTTGCCTTTTAATTGCACAAACAGCATCCCCCTTGCTGCAGCACCTGGCTGCTGTTTGTACTCATCTCGTGGTCTCCTACAAGCAGTGTTGGAGTAATTGATGGCTCGGGAGGCCGGGCACGTCTGTTGGCAGCCAAACAAGGTCTTGGCCCCGTCAGCAGCTACAGTCCGAGCAGGTGAGATGCTGGGAGGCGTTATAGAGAGGGTAGTGAGAAACGCTGAGAATATACTGGGAAAAACACAGAGGAGGGAAGGGAGTGTCAGCTGCTAAGGGTGTGAGTGGAGAGCACTTGTGCAGAAGGACCAAAACCATTGACATTATCCTAGGGAAAAGAGAGAAAAACGCATTTAGGATGGAAACTAGGAGTCTGTTTATCTAGGAAGACACTGGTATTTCCTCCTGCTATTTCCCAGTGGCCCTGGAAGTCCCTTCCTAGGATGCAATTCCAGATAAGCCTGCTAGTCAGAGCTGAGGATCAGTTTTCTCAAGTGAGGTTTGGCTGCTGAGGGCTTGGGAAGAACTGAATCCAGCAGGATGCTGCGGGCATTGCATGGAAATACCTGGCCCTGGACGGCTTGGGCTTCAGGGGTAGCATCTAACGTTACCTCGGCAAAGCCAAGCTCATGCTGCAGCAAGCTGCAAGTCCTGCTCCCAGGTGTGGGACCACTCATCTCGTGAGCAGGCTCTCGGAGGCCGTGTGCTCTTGGCCTGCTGTTCCCCCAGGAACTGGGGAAGCGGCACTTGGTTTGGGTTTGGCAGAGGCGCCTCTTTCTCATTGTTTGTTAACTCACCAAAGCTGATGCCTTGGACAGTGGTGAGTTCGGATGCGCCCACAGCCTGCTCTGCTCTGCTTGTGGGAGCACTGGCTGTGGTTCTGCTGGGGGTGCCCCTTGGCATGGCGGTGTTTCTCACTGTGCGGGGGGGGCAGCGTTGCCAGGGCCCAGCCACAGCAAAAACTGAGCCTCCTCTCCACTGCAGGTGATCACTTCTACAAGCGGAACAAGAATCTGCCTCCAGAAGAGCAGATGATCTCTGCCTTGCCTGACATCAAAGTGCTGACGATAAATGACGACCACGACTTCATGGTCATTGCCTGTGATGGAATCTGGTGAGTGGTGAAGGAGCAGGTGTGCCTCTGGGGCGTCACTGGTCTGGCCTTTCTCTGGAGCTAGGTTTCGGGAAGGGCCAAGGGCACTGGGTGCTAGTCAGCCCTTCTCTCCCCACGGCCTCAGAGAGTTAAGTTGTGCCCTGAGGAGCTGTTCTCAGCTGGAGGGACGTCACAGTGTGCTGAGCTCTGAACCCTCCTGTTCCTCACTGCACACAACCTTGTTCCCTCAGCTCCCTGCCACAGTGAGATGCTCTCTCGGGACACTGTGCCATGGCTACTCCCTTTGCTGGCCCTTCTGACCTCTCCACTCTCTACAGGAATGTGATGAGCAGCCAGGAAGTGGTGGATTTCATCCAGTCCAAGATCACCCAAAAGGATGAGAATGGAGTCCTGAGGCCGCTCTCCTCCATTGTAGAAGAGGTAAGGCTCCAAGTTTCACCATCCCGTCAGCACACAGTGTGTCTGCTGTCCCTCTCTGTCAGACCGGTTCGCTCAGCACTTGGGGCATCTGGCAGCACATGGGCCGCAGTGCTGGCTGGAACAGGTGCAGAGACACCTCTGAACTGGGACCCAGTTCCTTTGGCACCCTGACCAGTGTTCCTGACCTCTAGGTCAGGCCGCAGGAGTTTCTGTCCACTTCCAGAAAACCAGGGCTGCTGCAGCTGTTTCTGTCACTTCCCTGGTTGCGAACAGCGTTTGAGCCCCGCCTGCACTGTTCTGGCCTGGCAGCCCCTGAACTGCTGTCGGCTGCTGGAGTGGGCCCAGTGACTCAGTTACTCACAGAATCATTTAGGTTGGAAAAGGCCCCTAAGGTCACAGAGTCCAACCATTGACCTGGCACTGCCAAGGCCACTGCTAAACCTCGTGCCTAAGTGCCACGTCTGCGTGTCTTTTAAACACCTGCGCGGGCGGTGACTCCACCGCCTCCCCAGCAGCCTGTTCCAGCGCTCGACAAGTGCTGTGTCCGTGCTCTCTGCTAACCGGTGCTGTCCTGTTCCTCTCCAGCTGCTGGATCAGTGCTTGGCTCCAGACACCTCCGGGGACGGCACCGGCTGCGATAACATGACCTGCATCATCATCAGTTTCAAACCCCGTAATACACACCCACCTGGAGAAAGTGGGAAGCGGAAACTGGAGGACGTGGCAGCACCAGCAGAAGAGAATGGCGGTGACAACAACAAGAAGGCCAAGCTGGAATAGCCGGCCTCGCACAGGGACTTTGCTGTGCGCTCACCAGACTCTCGTTTCTTAAACATGCTGAACTCAAGACTCCAAAGTCTTGTCCTTTTTTTAGCCTTAGCAGAGGCCTTTGTCCATGTCCTTTGGGGGGTGGGAGGTGGGTCTGGTTAGCAAGGGCGTGTCGCACTGTTCATCCGTAACCATTCCAAAGAGGGAGCGAGGGCAGGGCTGCGCGTGGGAGCAGCCGGCAGCCTGCGAGCACAGAGCCCTTTGGTGAGGCGGAGGGTGTCCCCCCATTGTCTCCATGTGGTTGTTGCCATTTCTGTGCCTGTGAATTTCTGTTCGGAGGGAAGAACTTTTTCACTGTTGAGGTTTTTTTTAATCTGCACCCGATTATTTAAGGCCCTTTCTGGTTTTTTTTTTTTGTGAAACAATCTGTCCGTGGTGGTGCTGCCACACCTTGTTCTGTTGTACACTTTCAATCAATACTTTTTTCAAACTAAAAGGCCAGAAAACTTAGCTGTACTTTTGGTCCTTGGTTCTTTCCTGGAGGTGGGGGGTGAGGAAGGTGGGATGGGGAGGAGAATATCTGTCCCTGGTGTCTCAGGGCACTGTGCGGGATGCTTTTGCCATGCGGTTGCAGAGCGCCAGCCCCTGCCGCAGTGCTCGAGCCTGCTGCCTGTCCGTTACCCCGCGGCGGCTCAGCTGAGGCCAGCCTGCGCGCACGGAGCAGGGGACGAGCCTCTGGGGCCAGTCTGTGTCTGCGGAAGAGACTGGGTACCAGTCACCCTCCTTGCGTGGGGTTGGGAATTCAGAGCTGCAGACCCACGCGGGCACTGCTGTTGGACTTGCTGCTCAGACCGTTTCTGCGCTCAGAAACTCTGGGTGAGCTCATGTGTTCCCCTAGAACGGTGCTACCTGAGTAAAGACCCAAGGAGAGGATTTTTCCTTTGTGAAAGTGCGTTTCTTCTCGGGGCATCTTTCATTTGGTGCCAAATGGGTTTGTCTCAGGGTCACTCTAAGGGGCAACTCGGCACCTGATGCTTCCTCCTGCTGGGAATTTGCTGGCCAAGTTGCCCTGAATTTTGAGTAAACAGATGGAATCGTCACAGGAAGGAGCAGAATTATTTTCTGGAGTCCTAAAAGTATTTGTTGTTTCTGCAGTCCCTCTGGTTTCCACACATCTTTTTTGGAACGGGGACAGTAGTGGAGCTGTAGAGCTTTGTGCAGAAGGGTGAATCCCGGTCCTGGACGGAGCACCTGGAGCTGCAGGGCTCTGGGAGGCTGCGCTGAGGCAGTTCCGCTCGGTGGAGTTAAAAACACTGTGTCTGAATTGTCACGTGCCCGCTGTCTCGGTCCTGCTGTGAGGCATCAGTCTCCAGAGGGTTTGGTTTTAAACTTTCTCCCTGGTCATGAAAGAATGGTTTTGATCTAGAAGTTAGCACCGGTCTCTGTAGAGCCCTCTAACGTGACTGTGGGTGGTGGTGGTCTCATGTTGGTAATTTGCATCGTAACGTAACTGGGTTCAGACCATTGACCTGTTGATGTTTTACCATGCCGATTTTCAATCGGGATGATTTGGGGTATGCTGTGATTCGTATAAAAGGCCTTTATAGCTACAGTTATTTTCATTAACCTCGTGAAACTGTTAAAAAAATAGACTCCAGTTTTGCAGAAGGAAGCCCAGGCCATCGGGTGACATGGAAATCCAGGACACAGAGGTACGAGGGCGTGGGGGTGGCAAATCACAGCCCTCGCCTGGGCTCCTCGGGCTGTCCCAGGAGAGCCATCAGTGCCACGGTCCCAGTGTGAAACTCACCACCACGCCGCACTGGGAGCTCCCCTGGATCACCCTGCGAGTGCAGAAGCGGCTGCGTGGGGTGCAGGAATGGGATGCAGGGAAAGAGCATTTAGCAATAGCACAGGATTTATTATGGGATGGTTAGGGGCAAAGCCAAAGGTGTGAAAAGGGAGGGATTCAGATTTGGGAAGGAACAAGTGTGGGAAATGGAGAAGGGAATAAAAGGGTCTGTTTGCGTGTAAGCGGGGACGAGGCAGCACACGAGTCTGGCCACGAGGATCCCGCTGGCCTGAGCCTGCACTCAGGCTGCCCCCCTGGCTTGGGGCCACCACAGCCTGTGCAATGACCACACCGTCCCTCCCCGCTGGCCTGGTGGCAGGATGGCTCACCGGTGGGGAGCAGGACCCACGGCCTCGAGCTGCTGGGACCCACGCGTTGTGCACCGGGGCCCGGCCCGGCTGCGGCAGGGCTCGGCCTGACCCGAGTTGCTGGGTTTGCCAGTGCTGGCTGAGGTTCTGCAGCAACACCCCACCCTCCGGCTGCCAGCCGTGCTGCGCTGGTGCTGCCGCTGCAGCGCTGTTTGCCAGGGTGCTTGCACAAGGAACTATCCCCCTCCTTCCCCCACTCCCTGGTCAAACTTGTCCCCCTGCCCGCTCCCCCGGCTGCACCTGTGTGGGGCTGGGCCCATGCTGCCCCCCCGCTTGCCTTCCTGCAGCCAGGGAATGAGCCGCGGGCCAGAGCCTGCTGTGAAGGGGCTGCGCTGTCGGGGCGGGGGCTGCACTGCAGGAGACAAGACAGATCCTCAGAGAGCAGTTTTATTTTGCAGTCCCAACGCTCAAGACTGCCTTTGGGGAAGGGGTAGCTGGGGCTGGGCGCAGGGCGCTTGGACAGAGCCCAGCCCGGGGGTGGCCAGGACTCCGTCCGTGGGGCTGACGGTGCCCCGCAGAGGGTGGGCAGCTCTGCCACAGGATCTCAGTGTCAGCGGCAGGTGGGAGCCCAGGGTCTCCCCACTTCGTGCTGCCCAGTCCCCCTCAGTCTGCGGGGACGCCCACGGCACTGCCCCTGTCACTGGTGCCTCCCAGGGAGTCCCCAGAGAGGCTCTGCCCCGACAGCGCACTGCATGGGCTCAGCTCCAGCGCAGGATGCGGCACTGCTTCAACCGACACCTCCACCTCGATGCTGACGCCTTCCCTGCAGACAAACACGGGGGGCAGCAGCCCAAAGGGGGGTGTCACTACATCCCTGCCCAGCAGAGCGGGCGTGGGGAAGGCCGTTAGGAAGGGGACGTGCCTGTCCCCACTGTCCCCCTCCTCGGCCCAGCAGCCCCAGCTCACCTGTAGGGCTTGTCCTGGCCCTCGCCCAGCACCGTGCTGCCTGAGCGGCTGTCCTGCCCCTCGCACACCGACCCACGGCGTGGGCCACGGCTGCTGCCGGGGAAGGAGGTGGTTGTGTCCAGGACTCCGTCCTCACCCGCCCTGGGGCTGGGCAGCACCGACCACAGCTCGGTCACTGGTGGAGGCAGAGATGGCGCTGAGCGCCCTGCTCGCAAGGACCGCTGCCGTCGGAGCAGGGAGCAGAACAGCCCACCAGGCTCTTGGCAGGGGGTGCAAACAAGCGGGTCCCAGGCTGCTGTGAGCAGCGCCCGCCTCCCTCAGACACGGCCCGCAGCATCCCTGCGGGGACAGAGCTGTGCGCGGTGCCGCCCGGGCCAACACGGGTCCGCAGGGAGACGCTGCTCGGGAGAGGCCGTGGCCACGGAGCCGCGAGGCAGCACCAGGGCTCCTGGGCCCAACGCAGGGCCAGCAGACGGACGGCAGCGCAGGACTCACGCTTGGTCGGGTTCTCCAGCTCCATCGCACCGAGATCCCCAGGCGGGCCGCGGCCGCCCCCGCACGCCCCACGGCTCCGACACAGCGACAGCACCACCACCCCGTAGACGTAGGTGAGAACCAGGGGCACGCCGACTCCTGCGGGCAGGCAGGCAGCTACGGCGCAGCCTCGCCCGCAGCCCCCGCACGCCTGCCCCTCCGCGCAAAGCCCTGTACCCCGGGTCTCAGACATCCCTCCCAGAGACCCTCCGCTGCAGCGGCCCCCCAGCCCCACTCCCTCCAGCACGCGGGCAGTGCCCCCAGCCCACTCACCCACGGCGACAGCTGTTATGACGGGGGACACGAAGAGAGAGAGGAGCACGCTGCTGGTGACAGAGAGGCACTGCTGGCACCCCGACAGGCTGCTCCTCCGGCTCTGGCCCAGCACCTCGAGGAGAAGCAAGGTGAAGGGCTCCGCAGGGACTGCGGCTTGCAGCCCCCAGGGACGGGCCCTTTTCCCAGCCCCAGCAGAGCTCCAGCCGCAGCTGCCGGGACACCGCTTCCATCCCCCCACGGCCAGGCAGCCACGACAGTCCCACCAGCACAGCTCAGGCGTCCCTGGAAAACAGCCCTGGAGCCCCAGACCCCATCCTGCTTTCACCCACCCCAACGCCCACCTCTCCAGGCTGAGGACCCTCACTGGCAGGGGGTGCTGGTGTGGGCAGCAGAGAGGGTCCCCGCGTGGAGAGGCGTGGGGAGCCGGGGTGGCACGGGGACATGCTGTGGGCAGTGGTGAGCACCGGGTGCCTGTCCAGGCCTGAGGCCACGTGCTGCCAGGCTCCGCGCGGAGCGGGACCACGGGGACTTCCAGTACCTTCCGACCCATGTAGATGGGGATCCCAAAGGTAATGACAGGGACAGCGACGCCCGCAACGAGGGAGACCACCACAGGCGCCCCCAGCGCCATGCCCAGCTGCCACAGGATCTTCCGCGTCCGTGACCAAGGCCTCTTCCCCCAGAAGGTGCAGCCGGAGGGGCTGCAGGGACAGAGCGGGGCTGATTCCCACGCCATGGCAGGCAGACGCCAGCACAGCCCCCCCCACGCTACGGGGAGACCCCCGGCACCCCAGGGAAGCAGAAAGCCAGGCCACCCTCTCCCACTCCTGCGCTGCAGCTGCCACCCGGCACCCCACCTGCGGGGCGCTGACAGCCAGCCCCGGGCCCCCAGCCCTGCCAGGCCCAGCAGCACAGCCCACGCTGCTCCCCCGCACGCAGCCCCCAGCCCCTCACCCGGCTGCGCGTGCCCGTGGCTCTCGGCAGGGCCTCGCTGCCCCCCAGCTCCTGGCAGGGACCCAGCTCCAGCCCAGCGTCACAGCACCCCAGCTCAGCCCAGGGGCAGCTCCCCCGACCACCCCCGGCTCCCGGCAGCCCTCTGCCCCAGCGCCCAGCACGCCCCACGGCTCCCAGGGCCCCCCAGCCCCGCGCTGACCTCAGGAAGTGCACGTCCGAGATCTCCTGCAGGCACAGCCAGCAGAAGAGGCAGCCGCAAACCGCGCAGCTCATGCGGTTGCAGCTCCCGTCATTGATCTTCATGATAAAGGCACTGCAGCGTGGACAGACCTTGATGTCCTCGGCCTCAGCTGGCGGGGAGAGAGAGATGGGATGGGACGGGATAGGACGGGACGGGGGGAGCAGGAGAGCAGGACAGGGCAGTGCAGGTCCATCCCCACACCCTGTCGCAGGACTGCAGCCCATCCCACGGGTGTCAGGGCAAGCCGGGCACAGCAGGTCCCACTCCACGCCCCCAGCTCGACTGGCACCTGGCCCCACGCAGGGGCAGCCAGCGGGACCAGTGGGGCCGAGTGGGGCCTGGCGCCAGCATCCCCACAGGCAGGAAGGTACAGAGGCACCCAGCCGTGCTGCTCGGCCGCGCCAAATCCCTGCCCCGCCTGCGCCCACCCTGGGCCAGGGGCTCACCGTGGGCCGAGTCCTCCGGCTGGACCGGCTGTGCCGCAGGGGGGGCCAGGCTGGGGGCCAGCAGCGCTGGCGCACAGGGGCCATCAGGGTGCCACGGCTGCCGGCAGAGGTAACAGAAGTCGGTGCCACAGCCCTCGCGCCCGCAGGTGAGGCGGGGACACTCAGCACAGCCGTAGGCAATGACAGCGTAGCTGCGGGGAGAAGGCGGTCAGCGCCGGGGGCCAGCGGTGCCCTGCCACGTCCCCGCACAGCGTGCAGGCGTTCCCTGCCCCGGCAGTGCCAGCTCCGCACGGAGCCAGAGCCACCGCCCCTGCTCAGCCAGGAGACGCCCGCGCAGCTCAGAGCGCAGCACGGCACCCACACAGCTCCCCTGGGGCACGCAGACCGGCCCAGCACGGCCAAGAGCACCAGCTCCAGCAGAGACACCGCTGCAGGGGCTCCGCAGCCCGGACGGGGATCGGGACATCTCTGGGGCAGGCCCGGTCCCACACGGGACCAAATGACACGGGGATGGAGCCCGGACAAGGCCCACAGGACACGGGCGCAGTCTGCTGTGCACCAGCTCCCAACTGAGGAAGCCCATCGCCTCCGCCAATGCGGGAAGGGGGACCCACGCCGGCCCCCTGCTCCCGGCTCCCATCCGTCACCTGCAGTCGGGCGCGGGGCACCAGCGTGTGCCGGGGTCAGCCACCAGCAGCCGCCGCAGCAGGAACTCCTCGTACTTGTCACGGAGGGCGGGCTCGGCCAGGAGGCGGTGGACGTCGGCGGGCTGCAGCGCGGCGGGGCAGTGCGGGCAGGCCACCTGCACGCGGCTCTCGCTGACGGCGATGCGCAGGTACTGCTGCAGGCAGGCCCGGCACGAGCGGTGGGCGCAGGAGGCCAGGGTGGGAAAGGCCTCGGGAGGCTGGGGCAGCAGGCACAGGGGACACTCCAGCAGCTCGCCGCCCTCGCCCAGCGCAATGCACATCTCCTCCGGCTCCAGTCCTGGCACCGTCTCCCCTGCGGCGGCCTGCGGCTTCCGCCCGCAGAAGCCCAGGAGGTGGAGGGGCGCAGGCGTCGGCGCGGGCTGCTCCATGGGCGGCCCGTCGGGGCGGCAGCCAGCTGCTGCCCGGCTACAGAGTGCAGCGGGGAGAGGCCAGCCCCCGCGCAGCCCCCATGGCCAGGCTCCTACCTGGGCCTCGGAGCCGGCGTCCTCCCCGCAGGCAGCAGCCGAACCATCTCCAGCTGCAGTCGGCCCCGCTCAGCCTGCAAAGGAACCGCACGTGAGAGTGAGCTCCAGGCCAGGCGTGGGAGCGGGCCCCCCGCACCCACGGGACCCCGCTGCCGCCCCGTCGACGGGCCCTGCTGCCCGGCCAGGCCCAGGGCCATCCACCGGCAGCACAACGGGGAACACTCCGGCAGCTCCAGGACAAGCCCGCTGCGCTCCCCGCAGCCCCGCAGCCGGCCCGGCCCCCGCCCCGGGCAGGGCTGTCACAGATCCCCCTCCTCTAGCAGCTCACAGCCTGCACCAGGGCGCCCGGCTCTCCCTGCTCCCGCGTCTGCCTCGTCCGCAGAACAGGTCCCGCACGCTGCGCAGCGGCCCAGCGCGGGCAGCAGCCGCCCAGAACCAGCCAGTGAGCTCCTGCGGGGCAGCCGCAGGCACAGCCGCCGGCCGAGCCTGGCCAGGGCACAGGACACTGCCCCGCGCCCCCAGCACCGCTCCGGGCCCCACGGCAGCACAGCCACCCCGAGCTGAGTGTGTGGCCAGACCCCGTCCTTGTTCGACGGCTCTGGCTGGCGCTCCCTCCCACCAGGCCACGGGCAAGAACAACGCACCCGACGCCGAGGCAACCGCAGCCCGCCTCCAGCTGCCCAGCTGCCCCTTGTCAGCTCTGCTCTGCCCCGTCCCCTCTCCTTCAGCTCAGCATCAAAGTCCGGAGGCGCAGGACCTCCCCAACGCCCCGAGGCAGGGCACACAGGGGTCTTTGCAAGGGAGGCAGCGGCCAACGCTGTGACAATCGGATCGCACACAGGGCAGAACAAGTGCACCCCTCACCACCCCGCGCCTGCGTGGCTCCCCTCTCCAAGGAGACTCGGCCGGAGCTCTGACCGGAGTTCCAGTGCCCAAGAGCCACAGACCTGGTGCAGCTGGATGCAAGCGCTGGCCGCTGCAGACACCAGCTCCTCAGCCCAGCCCGCACCACGCAAGGCCCAGCTGAACACAGCCCAGAGGAAAACCGAGCAAACCAAAACCGCCGTCGCTCTCGGGGTCAGCGCACAGGAGGGCCGGGCAACGTCTCGCTGCCACAAAGCGGCCCCGAGGTACCTGTCAGCGGGGAATCATCGCCGCCGACAGCACGGCCACGGCTGCCCCGGGACTGCGGCCAGGCCCAACGCACTCGGCTCCCCGGGGACCTGCAAACAAACAAAACCATCGCCTCGGCGACGGGGCCGCGCAGCAGCCCGCACCGCCACGGCCCGGACGCGCCCAGCAGCTCGGTCCGCGGAGGCGCCGAGCGAGCCGTGCGGGGCGGACCCCGGCCGCAGGGACCCCGGCCGCAGGGAGGAGGGGGGGGATCAGGGCAGGGCAGCCCCGCGGCCCCTCTGTGGCCCCCAAAGCCCCGCCCGGGCCGGAAGGCTCCCAGCGCTGTCACCGTGCCCGCCCGCTGTCCCAGCACCGCTGCCCCCCGGGACCGGGAC
>WHYT01014897.1:0-19007 GCA_009806455.1 Tetrax tetrax | reverse complement strand
CGCGGCGGGGCCGGGGGGCGGCGGCCCGGCGGCGCCCCGCGGCGCTGGGTGCGTGGCGGCGGACGCCGAGGACGGCCCTGGGGAGGCGGCGGGAGCGGCGCCGGTGCCGCCCGGCCGCCTGCTGCTGGGCCGCGGCCCGGCCTTCGCGCCGGGACCGCCGGGTGCGTGCCGCCGCCCGGGCCTGGGCTCCCCCGCTCCGGGAGCGCCGCGGGGCGAGGACGCGGCCCGGCCCTGCCGGTACCGGCGCCCCGCGCTCGGCCGCATCCGGCGGCCGCCCTCTCCGGGAGCGGCCCCGCCCGGTGGCTGCTCCGTCCCCGCAGCGATCCCCCTCCCGCGGGGCGCGGCCCCGGCCCCCGGCGGGGACCCGGCCGCTGGTCGCCGCCTGCCCGGCCCCGGTTCCGGGCACTGAGCCGCCCCCCGAGCGCGCCCTCCGGTTGAGGCCCCCCCAGGCCCGCCGTGCCCCCGCGGTTGATCTGGGGCCGCGGGGACACCGGGGCCGGCAAGCTGCCCCCGGGCTCGTCCCCAGAGCCGCCCGCACCGCTCGGCCCGGCAGCCCCCGTTCCCGAGCCGCCGGGGCAGGGCCGTGGCCCCGCGGGGTCCTGCCCGCTGCCGCCCCTCGGCGTTGCGTGGGGTGTGGGGAGCCGGGCCCAGAGCACCCTGCCGCCCCACCCCGCGGGCCCCCCGGGGTGCGTGGCCAGCTGGCAGCACACGGGGCCCCGGTCAGCCCGCGGCGAGAGGCAGCCAGAGCAGCCGACGCTGCTCCCGCTCCATTCAGGTGCCTCGCAGGCACCCGTGGGAGCATCGCTCGCTGCCCTCAGCACCAAAAGGAGGGGGGCGTGGGTCATAGAACAGCCTGGGTTGGAAGGGCCCTTAAAGATCGTCTTCTTCCAGCCCCCCTGCCCTGGGCAGGGACACCTCCCACCCGCCCCGGTCACACAGCCCCGTCCAACCTGGCCTTGGGCACTGCCAGGGATGGGGCATCCACGGCTTCTCTGGGCAGCCTGTGCCCCTGCCGCACTGCGCTCGCTGTAAAGAATTTCCTCCTTGCGTCCCATCTAAACCTGCCCTCTTTTGGGATCGCCTGACCCCTGTGGCCCTGTCCGTCCCCTCACTCTCTGCAAGGGCCGTGCTCTGGTCTGCGTGCTCAGCAGTGGCGTTGGGCCGTGCCAGCAGCGCTCGCTCCCATGCCGAGGCATGGTCCCACCGGCCTGGCAGGTGGGGTTCTGCTCTGCGGGTCCAGCCTGTGCGCAGAGCCCAGCGCCAGGACAAAGCCTGCTCAGCGGCTTGGAGTCGGATGCTGCAGGGGCCGAGAGCCACGCTCTGCAGCAGACCTGCCGTCGGAAACGCCTGCCTTCGCACTGGGCCGCCAGCCTCAGCTCGGGGGGCGGGAGCAGGCACCTCAGGGCCCACTGAGGATGTCAGGAGAGCCATCACCCGGCACGTCCTGGTCCTCACCCCGTGGGCCACGCTGTCCCGTCTGGGGAGCACTGATGCAGCGGTGCTCAGGGCTCCGTGCTCCAGGATGCTGGGGCACTGCAGGCCTGAGTTGAGGAGGCAGGGGAGGCCCTCGGTGTGGGGCTTGAGGCGGGGGCGAGGGTCCCCCCAGCAACGGCCCAGTCTGGCCTCTGCACTTCAGGCAGCACTTGTGAAAAGGGACTGGAGCGGCCGCCCCATCCTGCAGCATGGGAGCAGCCTCACCCCTGCACCTGCCTGGGGCTCCGGGAGCTGGACACAGCCGGGTGGGCAGCGCTGGAGGGGACGGCCCGGGCGGCTCGCTGGGCTGGCGGGCAGCTGCTGGGCCTCGCCGGCTCCGGGGCTCCACGTTCGGCACAGCACGGTGACAGCCTGCGGCTGGGAGCGGCAAGGCTTCAGCTACATGTTGCTGCCCCTCCGGCCCCGAGCACAGCCTGGGGCACATCTGGGGCATGGGGCAGGCCAGTGCGGCTGTGGGGCAGAGGCTCTGCTCTGTCAGCCCCTCCTGGGGCATGAGTGCTGGCCCAGGGCTGCAGGAGCACGGGTCTGTGCCTGGCTGGGAAACAGAAATGCCCGCCGAGAGCCTGGCACAGGCTTCCCCTCGCTGCTGCAGGGCAGCGGCGCTGCGTGGGGCCGGGGAAGGTCTGTTTCCTTGTGTGATGGAGGGGGGCTGGTGTTGGAGCCCCAGAGTGTCGGCCGTGGAAGCAGGACGGCCGCTGTCCCTGGGGCAGCGGCACCACCAAGGCGGGGCTGGGGCACCCAGCGCTCCCGCCGGGGCCAGGCTGCGCTCAGCCCCTTCCCCCTGCCACCGCTGCTTCCTACCAGCCGGGCCTGGCAGTGCCGGTGGGTGCCTGCCCCTGTGCCCCTCACCGCCCACCCTTCCCGGTGCCGCGGGTCTGGCTGCAGGGTGACACCTGGCGCGGCCAGCCCTGAGCAGAGGTGACGGCTTTCCAAGGCGCCCGGGACGGGCCCTGGGGCAGGGTGTCGGGGCAGGCTGTGGCTGTGGGGCTCCGCACCCTGCTGCGCACAGCCTGGGGGGCTGCTGCCCGGCCCCTCCTTGAGATGGGCCCTGCTGGGACGGGTGGCGCGAGCAGAGGGGCTGCGCCGGGCCCGTCGGGCTGACGCTGTCCCATCCCCGCGCTGTTCTCAGCAGACACGCTGGTGGGGAAGATCGCCATCCCGGCGGCGTACGCGCTGAGTGACGACGACTGCTCCTCTGGGTACCAGCAGCTGAGCGTGGAGAGCGACCCCGAGGAGGGCGGGGAGCCCGGCCCCGCAGCGCTGCCCTGCCGCCAGTGCGGGCTGCAGCTGGCTGCCAGCCTGGGGCAGAGCTGCCTGCAGTGCGCCGGCAGCGAGGGCGGCCGCAGCCAGCGCATCGTCTACTCCTGCCAGCTCTGCCCCTTCGTCTCCCACTACTCCAGCCACCTCAAGCGCCACATGAAGACTCACAACGGGGAGAAGCCCTTCGCCTGCCCGCAGTGTGCCTACGCCTCCGCCCAGCTGGTGAACCTGACCCGACACCTGCGCACGCACACCGGGGAGAAGCCGTACCACTGCACGTGCTGCAGCTTCGCCTGCAGCAGCCTGGGCAACCTCAAGCGCCACGAACGGGTCCACAGCCAGGACAAGCCCTTCCAGTGTGCCGCCTGCGACTATCGCTGCAACCAGAGCCGCAACCTCAAGCGGCACATGCTCAGCCACCGCCTGCCCGAAGGCGAGGGGCCGCACCGGCGGGACAAGGAGCCAGGTAAAAGGGAGCGGGGTGCAGGGGAGAGCTGCTGTGGGGGACCCTGCAGCACAGCCCCGGGGCCGGGGAAGGGGCACGGTGCGTGTCCTGCCCTCGGCCTGCGCCAGGCCTGGCGCCGTGTGCCGCCGGCCAGGGCTCCTCGGGGAGCTGAGCTGTGCCGGCGCTGCGCTGCCCTGCTCACAGCCCTGCCCGTTTCTGTCCCGCAGAGCCGCTGCTGCCGGAGCTGAGCCTGCACGTGGGCAACGGCAGCGGCCCCTTCCTGCCCAGCTGCGCGCGGCTGCGGGGCGAGGAGGCGGCCGCGCTGCCCGAGCTGCTCTTCCCCTTCACGTGCCGCATGTGCGGGCTGGTGCTGGATGACGGGTTCGCGCAGGACGAGGGCCTTGCTGAGCAGGTCTGCGGGCGCTGCAGCCTCGCGGTGCTGGGCACCGAGCCGGGCGCCAGCCCCCACAAGGGCACCGGGGACAAAGGCTTTTCCTGCAGCCTCTGCCCCTTTGTCACCCACTACCCCAACCACTTGGCGAGGCACATGAAGACGCACAGCGGGGAGAAGCCGTTCGCCTGCCCGCTCTGCCCCTACGCCTCTGCCCACCTCGACAACCTGAAGCGGCACCAGCGAGTGCACACTGGCGAGAAGCCCTACAAGTGCCAGCTCTGCGACTACGCCTGCGGCAACCTGGCCAACCTCAAGCGCCACGGGCGCATCCACTCGGGCGACAAGCCCTTCCAGTGCAGCCTCTGCAACTACAGCTGCAACCAGAGCATGAACCTGAAGCGGCACATGCTGCGGCACACGGGCGAGAAGCCCTTCCATTGCCAGGACTGCCCCTACACCACTGGCCACTGGGACAACTACAAGCGCCACCAGAAGATCCACGGCCACGCAGCTGAGAGCTGGGTGAACTCGCGGAACGCCAAAGCCCTCCTGGCCCCTCCAGCCACGGGCACGGCCCTGCCCTGAGACAGCACTTACCCGGCCAGGCCCCTGTTGGGCCCGGGTGCCTCAGCCCCGCGGCGCCCCAGCCGCCGGCCCGCCGTGGCCCCTGCCCTCCCTGGGGGAGGGACGGGCAGCGGGCTCCGCAGGGGCGCAGGGCTGCCGCGCACGGGCCTGCCGGAATCTCTAGCAGCGCCATCCTGCCTGGGCAGGGCGAAGCCGGACGGTGGCTCAGGCGCCAGGCTCTGTGCCTGCCCCGGGGTCGATGGTGCTGTGCCCTCGAGCAGCCCGGGGCGGTTCCTGCCTGTTCCTGCCTGTCGGAGCCTTCCTCTGCCGGATTTTGGGGAAAGGGGGGGAGGGGGGAGCAGGACTGGCTCCATGGCTGTTGCCGTGCCGGTCAGTGTAATTTATATTGTGTATAAAAGCATTAAACGGTCCGTTTTGTTATCTGCCACTCTCCCTGGCAGCCTTGTTCTGCTTCGGGAGAGGCCAGTGCAGGGCTGGCAAGGTCCTCAGGGAGGGGAGGGACGGCGGCCGCCCCCAACAGACAGCCCGGTACCAATCAGGATCCATTTTAATCATCGTTGCGCTGTGTAAACATCGGCTACTGTCCGTTAACGCTCCGGTGGGTCTGAGCAGCAGGAGAGGTGGTTACAAGCCTAGATTACGCTGGAGTCTATGAGCGGGTTAGAGAGGGGGCTCCGCGCAGAGCCCCCGCAGACAGCTTACCGCAGTCTGTCTGAGCAGAAACCTAAACGCTAATTTGGCATTGCGGAGCCTGACGAGGGCCGCTCGTGCCACCAGGCTGCTGCTGCCGAGCCGCTGCCCCGGCCGCCCCGGCAGCCGGGCGCCTGGGCCAGGCCCTCCCCGCGGGGAAGGGGCAGCTCTGCCCCCGCGCTGGGCCAGGCTCCGCGACGCTGCCCCGGGGCTCGCTGGGCTGGGGCTGCCCTGGGAACGAGCCCTCTCCCAGCTGGAGCCAGCAGCAGGAGGGGTTCGGCTGCCCCCGCCCCGATGGCAGCGGGGAGCAGGGAGGTGATGGAGCAGGTGAGAGGCACGTTGATTGCAACCTGTCTGCAGGTCGTACATTCCTCAGCGAAGGCCCTGGGCCGCGCCTGTCCTAGGAGGGGGGCACTACAGATCTTCGTCGCCAATGCCCTCGAAGGCGTAATTGCCATGGAAGTCGTTAGCGCCCACGTCGTTAGCGGAGCTGGAGTGGCTGATCCCTCGCAGGCTGACCGAGGTGAGCTTGCTCTGTGGAGAGGGGATATGTGAGGGGGGGCCCTCGCTCCCCCCGGCTCAGTCCAGGGGTGACGGCATCGGTGCGCCCGCGCACAACTCACCGAGAGTTTGGCCATCGGCTCCCGGGAGGCATCAGGCGAGTCCTGCGGGGACAGCACAGTGCTGAGGCGGTGGGACGTGCCGCCCACCCCTCTCCCTGCCCTCGGCCACCGCTTGCCTGCCCAAACGAGGCCAGGCCACCATCCCTTCCCTCCCCCGGGGAGTCCAGCCCACAGGAACCCCTTTCTCTTCCCAGGGCTACGGCAGAGGGGCACCACAGCCCTGCCGTCCTGAGAGCTGCCAGCCCTGCCAAGGGGCAGCGGCACCTCAGGGCGGTGGGCGCTGGTACCCCACGCAGCACAGCCGAGCGTCGCCCTTGTCTCCCCTGCCAGCGTGGCAGGGTCGCACTCACCAGCAGCGGGGGCGATTTCACAGCCTGCTGGCTGTCCGAGCGCCGCAGGGCCCCGTTCGCACGCCGGCGAAACATCTGCAGAGGGAGAGCTCGGCTCAGCGGCAGGGTCGCCACGGGCAGCCCCAGAGGTTAAGAAGGCCCCTGGGGATCCTTCGGCTGCCCCGTCCTGCGGAGAGCACGCAGGGCCCAGCCCCGACCCCAGAGAGTCACAGGGGCAGGATGGGATCCCACCCCCGAGACAACATCCAGCCCTCACCTTGCGGATGCTGCCTCCAGACTTCTTCACCATCAGCTCGTCCACCATGGACTGCAGGCAGATGCTCAGCATGATGGCCTGCAAAGGAGAGGCGTCACGAGCCTGCACGCACCCCACCGCCTTCCTGGACCCCAGGCCAAGCCCAGACCGGCCCTCTTCCTCGCAGCCACCCCCTCGCCCCCGGCCTCCGCCACCGCTGGCCCGGCCCGCTGCAGCCCTACCTGTGGACTGGTGATGGTGACCCACTGCAGCCGGTCCTTGCTCATCAGATACTCAAAAGCCAGCTCCAGCTTCACCTCGGACTTCCCCGGGCTGCTCCCCGAGGGACCGTTGCTCATCGGCACCTGCGAGGGCAGACGCCGAGGCTGGGAGCCTCCAGAGGGAAAGCGCCCCGCTTCCCGGGCCCCCGTGCTGACAGAGGGCAGCCCCCAGCGCCCTGGACACCCGCCCAGCTCCCACTGCCCTCCACCACCATCAAGCTCCCCTTGCAGCAGCGGCCCCTCACACCAGTGAGCCCCTCAGCCCCAAGCAGAACTCGGACCCCACAGAGCCTCCCCGCTCCCAGCGCCCCGCAAACGGCACTCACCGAGGACGTGACCCGCCAGCACCGCATACGCGTGACCTTGAAGCTGCCCTCCTTGATCTGCTCGCTCGGCAGCCGCACCTGGAAGTTGAGCTCGTTGTTGCCGGCGCTGACGACGACGTGGCAGCCCTTCTCGGGGAAGTCGGTGACGCAGGGGTCGAACTTGAGATAGCCGTAGTACTTGAGGGTCTGTGCCAGGCGGATGAACTGCAGGCAGAGCCAGGGAAGCTCAGCACGGACAGCCGCCCTCCCGGGCCAGGAACAGGCAACGAACTCGGCACCGCGCGTTCACATGGAGGCGGTGCCGGTCCGGCGCTGGGACTGCTCCAGTCACAGCACTGCGCTCCCCTACCTCCTTCTTGGAGACTTTTTCCTGCAGGGACTTCAGCTGCCGGTGCTGCTCCTTGTTGACGACGATCCATCCATGCTCGATGTCCGACACCGTCTACCACAAGGCAGAGGCTGGTGAGCAGCTGGGCCCAGAGCCACCCGAGACCCCGCGCAGCCATGGCTGAGGGGCACGGTGCCCCTCCTCAGCCGGCTGGGCTGCGCCGACCCTCACCTGCGCATACAGCAGGTTCAGCCCCACACGATGCTCCATTACATCGTCGTCATAGGAGGAGTCCCAGTAGCTAGAAGGGAACCACATGGGTCAACCTGTTCCCCAGCTCCTGGCAGCGACGGGGAGAACGCCCCCCAGACTGGGAAGAGGCGCTGGGCTGCCGCTCTGGCCAGCTCCCCAGGAGCTGTCAGCTCCCCCGCCCCGCTCCTCCTCCCATGCAGCTGCCAGAGGCAGGAACGGCCGCGTGTGGGAAAGCGGAAACAGGGGCCAAGCCCGGCAGGGCAGCCCGGTCCCTGGTGTCACGCGTGTTCCTGGGGGCCAAAGCACCCCAGGTGTGGTGACGGCAGGAGGGCAGGGGTCCCTCTGCAGAGCAGGGAGCCCCAGACAGCACCCCGCTGCTCCGGCCCCTCCGTCCCTGCCGCTTACCTCTTGCGCAGGATGATCCTGAACTCGGAGTTGTGCAGGCTGGTGACGGACACGTACGGCAGCTCAAACTCCTGCAGCTTCCGCACAACTGTGGGGAAACAGCAGCTCAGCAGCGGCGCAGGGCAGCGGCAGCCCGCTGGACCCCCGGCAGCCAGGGCAGGGCCAGCTCTCCTGGGGCGAGGCACCGCCCAGGGCAGATGTCCAACCGCAGCCCCGCGGGGCTGCCCCAGCGTGCTGTACTCACAGGAAAAGGCCCCTCCGTCCTTGGCCTCTCTCACTAGGAAGAGGCTGAAGTAGCCGACCAGGTCATCCGGCAGATCCAGCTTGGAGGCCACAGCCTGGGAGCGAGAGCAGGAGGTCACCACTTCCCGCGCAGAGGCAGCGCTTCTACATCCTCACCCCGTGGCAGGACCCAGCCCGGGCACATTCTGGGGCCTCCCGACAGCGGGAAGGCAGCACCTCTGTGGCGCTGGGGGCCGGGGCCGGGGGGATCACTGCCACCATGAAACATCATTCTGGGCCCGGAGAGGGGCACGAGCGCATCGGCACACCCTTTCCAGCTCCACTGCTCTTCACCCCCCCCAAAACACCCCTGCTCTGAGGTTGGGACGTGGCAGGGAGGGCCGGGGGCTGCCAGGCTGAGGAAACTCCTGCACGTGTGGGGAAACGACAGAACTCGGCAGGAGGAGCTGGTCCTGCCCAGCACAAAAGCTTTGTCACCTCAAGGACGTCCTCTGTCTGGTCTGAGGTGAGGATGGTGACCTTGACCTTCTGGCCGTTGGAGAGCAGCACTTCCAGCACCACCTCCTCGGTGGGTATCTGCTGCGTCTCCTGGGGAGAGAAACCGGATTGAGGCCCAGCCCCTCCACCGCCAAGCACCGTCGCGCCGCTCAGACCGCCCCGCAGTCCGAGAGCCCCGCACGCACCGCCAGGCCCCGGCGGCCGGCACTCACCCCCGCGCAGGCTGCCCACACAGCCCACCGCATCCTGCTCCTGCCCCCTCACCTGCTGGGCCTTGCGCAGGAAGCTGTTGAAGGTCTCGCTGCCTCCCAGCATCGGGTCCTGCCGCACTGGGGTGGGAGACGAGCGAGGAGTCAGCCGTGACGTGGGAAGGGGCAGGGACCCACACCAGCACCCGTCCACTCTGCGGCCCCTCAGTTTGCACCCACACATGGGCAACACCAAGACGGGCCACGGCAAACGGAGCGGTGTGGGAAGGAAGCTTCAGGCAGTGCCGCCGTGCCGTAAGCAACCGAGCCGGGGGAAGCTGGCCCTGAGCCGCAGCACGGGGCAGCCCCAGCTTACCAGCCTGCATGTATTTCTCCAGCTGTTCCCGTCGTTGCTCTACCTCTGCCGGAGTGAGCGTGAAGATCTTCTTCGGGGGAAAGGCTGGGACCACGTTAGTGCCATACTCTTTCCTTAACTGGGAAGAGGGCAGAATGCTGCAAGAGCCCCCAGCGAGACGGCAGCTGCTCTGACCCCCCACCTAGCTGATTTCCAAGGGGAGCGGAGAGCTCGCCACTCTTCCTCATCCAAATGGGCAGCCAGCAGCTTGCGAGAACCAAGCCAGGGCGCCACAGAGCAAGAGAGGAGGCCTGCACCCAATGCCGAGGAACAGAAAACACCACCCTGGCTGGCCCCGTGGGCAGCACACGCCCGCTCGCAGCCAGCGCAGCACCCAACGCTCCGGCTCTGCAGCAGCATGCGGTGCCTTCCTGCAGCACCCGATGACAGCCCGCAGGCCCCGCACCCGGCCCGTCAGGAGTGCAGCGCGGCGGGGGACGGCTCCCTACCTGCTCGTGCAGCCCCAGGAGCTGGCTGTAGCGCACTCGGCAGTGCAACACCCCGTTGACGTGGATGTTGTAGGCCTGCGGGGAGAGGCGGCAGTCAGAGCCCAGCGCCTGCCAAACAGAGCGACCCCGGGGCCAGCCCGGCGCGGGGCACACAGGCCACCGCAGAGGCGTCCCCACGGGGTCCAGGGCGCCGGGGGGTTTCTGTGTGCTGCTCCTCTGAAGACATGTCAGTGTCAGACCTCCAGCCCGGTGGATATGGTCCAAACGGCTCAGGAAGTGCAAGCACATCCCGGGGATGGGGCCGATAGACAACAGGAAGGCGTAACCCTGCAGCTGCCCAGCCACAGGGAGCCACGCTGCAGCCCGGGGACACGGGTGTGCCCAGGTCAGCGGGCAGAGCCACCCCTCCCCACTCCCCGCAGCAGGGAGAGGCGGCAGCTCTCCGTTCTGCAGACCCCACCGCACATTCAGGGGAGCGAGCACGGCAGCACAGCAGCCAGCACGATGACCCAGGCTGCGCGCAGGCCAGCACGGCGGGAGCCTGGCGCCCAGCCGCAGAGAACTGCACGGCCAGGATGTCCCCGCCGCCAAAGGCTGCAGGCCTGCACGCCTCCGGGGGTGCATGGCCATGGCCAGCCCTCGCCATGGGGCAGGGGATTCCTTCCCCGTGCACCACCAGCCCGCCTGGGGCCACCACAACATACCCCAGCACTGGCTGCTCAAAAGCGTAAGGGTTGCTGCAGAGACCCCAGCAGGACCTGCCCCCGCCCCGTGCCGAGGCTGGAACCCCTCTGGGACAGCTCTGCCCCAGCAGGCACCAGCCCATCTGGGGCTCGCCTGCCCCACGGCTCGTGCCAGCGCAGGCCCTGCTGTCCCCAGAACGGTGTGCGGGAGGGCGGGAGGACTGCGCCGCGCAGGCTGGAGACGTGGCAGCCCAGGCAGGTACCTCCCGTGGCTGTTTCTTCACTGGAGCCCCCAGTGTCCTCCTGCCCCCAAAGGCTGGGGCTGCCCGGGGTCAGCAGCGGCGCCTGTCCGAGCCGCGCTGGCCCCTCACAGCACCCTCCATCCCAAAGGGAACAGCCCTGCGGCTCAGGGTCCCCGCGGAGAGCCCAGGACCACGGCGGACACTGCCCGTGCTGGCAGGGCCCTCCCGGGGCCAGCAGCCCCTGCCCAGACCCGGGCCGGACACCGGGGGACGAGGTCTCCCCCCGCCCAAGGAGCCATCGCGGCACCCGGGGGCAAAGTGCAGGGGGAGGCGGAGGGCCCAGCACGCCCCCCCGGCCCTTGTGCAACCGCAGCCGCCCGCGGATCGCCAGGTCCCCACTGCCGGCCGCGTCCCCAGCGCGCTTCTGCGGGGAGAGGCCCCGGGAGCGATCTCGGGCACGGGGCAGGCGGCGGGGCTGGCAGCGGGGGGAGCACAGCCCCGCACCCGGCCCCCGCGCCCCCCGCCCGGGGCCCCGCTCCCGCAGCGGCCGCCAAGCCCCAGGGAGTTCACGGCGCGCCGGGCAAAACAGGAAGCCGGGACGGCCGGGCTGGCGGGCCGGGGTGCGCCGGGCCCCGCGGACGGGACGGGGACCCGCCCGCAGCGCAGCGGGACGGCCGCCCCCCGGCGCACGGCGGGGGCCGGGGACCCCCCGGGCCGCACCGCGGGGACCCCCCCGGGGGCCGGCCTGTGCCGCGGGGGCCCGGCCCCGTCCCTCCCAGCCCTGGGGCGCAGCGGCGGCGCGGCCGGGCCCGGGAGCGGGGCGCCGGCTGGGGACTGCCCGCATCGCCTGCCCCGGCCCGCACAGGCCGCCCGCGACCGCCGCCGGGGCTGCGGGCCCGCACGGCCGCACCGGCCGGGGCGGGGACAGCGCCCGCCCCGGGTCGCCGGACCCGGACCCGGACCCGGACCAGGCCCCGCTGGACGCTGCCGCCGCGGGCCCCGCCGGAACCGGGCCCCCGCTCCGCCCCGCGGGACAGCCCCGCTCCGGCCCCGCTCACCACGTAGGCGGCGCCGCCGTCGCCGGCGCGGGTCTCGGTCTCGGGGATGGAGAAGTGCATGGCGGGGCCGGGACGGCACCGGGACGGCACCGGGACGGGTCGCGCGCCCCCGCTACCTGCCGCGCGCCGCCATGTCGGGCCCGGCGCTCCCCGGCGCCGCCCCGCGGGGCCCCCGCGATGGCGCGGCCGGCGGAACCGCCCCGCTCCGCCCCGCCCCGCCCCGTCCCGCCGCCCGCGGGCCCGGCGGCGGTGACCCCTCGCCCCGGGACCCCACCGCAGCCCCAGGGCCGGGTGCGGCCCGGGGCCGGGACCCCACCGCAGCCCCCCGGTGCGGGGCCCCGCCGGGGCGCCCGGCAACAGCCGGGCCGGAGCCCTGCCCCGCAGCCCCGCCCGGTGCCGAGCGCGGGGACGGGGACGGGGACGGGCCCCGACCACGGGGAGCCCGGGGGGGGCGGGGCGCGGGGCTCCCGGCCGCGCGGGGCGCGGGACCCTGCGAGACGGAACGGCCCCCATCCGGCCACAGAGTGACGTCACCGCGCGTCATGCGGGGGGCGCTGACGTCACGCAGGGCCCGCGGGCCGCAGCGCCCTCCGGCCGGCAGGGGGCGCTGCGGGCGGGCCGGCGGGCGCCATGGCGGAGCGGGCCGCGCCGGGCGGTGAGTGCGGGGCCGCGCCGGCACCGGACCCGGGACCGGGCGGGAGCGCGGGCCCGCGCCCCGCCGCTCGGCACCCGCCCGGCCCCCGCGGCCGGTTCCGGCCCCGCTCACGCTTCCCCTCGTTCCAGGTGCGGGCCCCGAAGCTGCCGAGCCGGTGCCGGCGGGACCGCAGGTGAGCGGGGCCGGGGCGCGGCGCGGGGCCGGGGAGCGGGGCCGGGCCCGGGGCGCGGACAGGGGCTGCCCGCCGGTCTGTGCCCGCAGGCCGCGGAGCTCTCCCGGGAGGAGAAGCTGCAGCTGCGGAAGGAGAAGAAGCAGCAGAAGAAGAAGAAGAGGAGCGAGAAGGGGCCGGTGGCCGAACCCGCGGAGCCAGGGACACCCTCCGACCCAGGGCAGCCCCGGGGTGAGGACCTGCATCCCCCGGCCCGGGGAGCCCCGCGCAGGCCTCCCCAGCACGGCGGCCCGTGGGCAGGCCCCCGGAGCCAGGAGCACCCTCCGGTTAGGGGAGAGCGCGGTGGGACCTCTGCGGCGTCCCACCTCTGCGCCCGAGGCCTGGCACCCCCAGTGCCCGCGTCTGAGACGCAGAGGCCGGTCCTCTGCCCTCCGGAATGTGGGGCTGGCCCGGTGGTCCCCGTGCTGGCTGCGTGGGGGTGGTGAGGTGCTGGAGAGTGTGGGGCTGAGTCCCCCCTGCCACGGGCTGCCCCGCGTACTGGGCTACATCTGGTGATGGAAGCTGGGCACAGATGTCCCCCTTCCATCTCCTGCAGTAGCTGCTCACCCCGCGTCCGCCCCAGCCTTGGCTGATGGCCCCAGCAACAGCGAGAAGCCCGGGGGGGGCAAGAGCAAAGCTGAGCTGCGAGCAGAGCGCCGGGCCAAGCAGGAGGCAGAGCGGGCCCAGAAGCAGGCCAAGAAAGCAGAGCTGAGCCAGGCAGCCGCACCAGCCAAGCCCAGGCTGACGCCCACCGAGCCTCAGTCTGGTAAAGCCGTGGTCACCAGAGGGTGGGTGGCTGGGCAAACAGGGAGGGAGGAGGCTGGGGGGTGCCTGTCTGATCCTTCTGTCGTGCCCTGCACACGGCACTGCCCTGCTGCGCGTTTCCTGAGTCTGGGAGCAGTGTAGCTGGGCCTGGGGCTGCACCAGGACGGTACCACCTCACACCGCCCTTCCCGCTGTCCTTGCAGTGGTAAAGCGGCTGCCGGAGCATGTGCAGGTGGATGACCCCGCTGCCCAGAGGAAACTGGCCAAGAAGCTGGAGCGGCAGCAGGTAGGAGGGCTGGTGATGGGCTGCATGCTACAGAGTAGCCATGCTGCAGTGTGCGTGGTGGGGGTCAGGCGGTGTGCGTGGGGGAACAAGGGCAGAGGGGACCTCTGGTGTGCCACGAGTGAGTGCTGGCTGTGAGTAGTGGTGCTGGGGCGAGCACACCTGTTCGGCAGCCGTGGAACAGCTGTCATCAACGCTGTTTGGCTGCAGGTACCTCTGAGGCAGGACTATGGCACCAAGGTCAACCTGTTCTCCCACTTGCACCAGTACAGCCGGAAAAAGCCACTGACGCAGCAGATGAGGTACGTGGCCTCCCCATCCCAGACCTGGTAATCGTTTGGCTCTGCTTTGGCAGGCCTGGATGCAAAACAGCGCTAGTGAAGGGGTCTGCTGGTCCTGCATGTGGGATAGGCTTGCTGGGGTGGAGGGGGACCCCACTACTCACTTTGAGAAGCGGCAGCGGGGGCAGCCAGATGGGGTGCAGAGAGCGGCCCTCGGGCAGCGCAGGGTCGCAGGAGAAGGGGGTGCGGGTTCTCCCGACGCCTCGGGTCACAGAGCGAGCAGGGGCCGGATTGACGGCTGCCTCCGTGGGCGTCCCTCGGGTTGTTTGGCTGGGGGCCTGGCAGCGGGTGGGTTATTCCTGGGCTGCAGAGGGGCAGTGCTGGCAGCTCTCCTGTTTGTTCCTGCAGCATCCCCTCCACGGTAATCCACCCAGCTGTGGTGCGGCTCGGCCTCCAGTACTCCCAAGGCATCATCAATGGCTCCAATGCCCGTTGCATCGCCCTGCTGGAGGTCTTCAAACAGGTATGTGAGCTCCGCACGCGCACCAGGTGCAGGCGTCCCGTCCTGTTCCCTGGCTACTGGGACTGGGTTTGTGCTCAGTCCTCTTCAGCCCCTTCCTTCTGGCTGTGCCTGGGGCTGGGCCCTGCTGGGACCCTGTTCTGGCGCTGCGGCTGCAGGTTTGGGTTCCTGGAGCAGCCCTCTGCCTCCTGTGAAAGCATGTCAGGCTGTGCAGTCACGCACTCTCGTGCCTGGTCTGCAGCTTCTGGGCCGAGGGTGCCTGTGAGCGGGGCCTGTCGGGAGGGGCAGGTGCCCTGAGCTGGTGCTCTCTTCCTCCTTGAATCAGCTGATCCGGGATTACTCCACTCCCCCCAATGAGGAGCTATCGCGGGACCTGGTGGCAAAGCTGAAGCCACACATCAGGTGAGGGCTCCTGCAGCCAGAGCAGAGGGACCGAAGCTCCACCGAGTGTGGTCCATCGGTTGTCTCTCTGAGTTAGTGTCCACCCAAACTCGGGCTGGCTTTCCTGGGCTCTGGGCTCTGCCTCCCTGCCCACCGTCCCAAGCCCAGCTGCCCCCTCCCTGTTCCTGTCCCTCTCCTCCAGGCTGCTCTGGAGCTAAGCACGTTTCCTCTCCGCAGCTTCCTGAACCAGTGCCGGCCCCTCTCGGCCAGCATGGGCAATGCCATCAAGTTCCTCAAGAAGGAGATTTCATCCCTTCCTGACACGCTGAGAGAGGAGGAGGTGAGTGGCCTGACCGAGCAGCAGGCTCCGGCTGCGGGGTGTGGGGACAGCCCTGGCACGAGCTCAGCAGGGAAGGGTGGCGGGACACAGACTGGGAGCAGTGCTGCGGAGAAGCTAGATGACTGCTGACCACCAGTGTCCCCAGCACAGCCTGAGTGGGGACCGCAGCCAGACCTGCTCCCCCTCTGCCGGCATCCGGAGGGGCCGGAGCGTGCCGCAGCGGATGCTGGGCCGTTAGCGTCACCGGGCTGGTGGGACTGGAGCTCCTCAGGAGCGGGGATGGAAAGCGAGAGAAGCTGCGGCAGGAGCACGTGCTCTCAGTGAATGCCGCACCGCGCCACAGGCCTGGCCGGCCACCAGCGCTGCACCTGCGTGAAGTGACTCGAGCGGCGGGAGGACGCGCAGGCTGGTCCCGCTGGCGCTGTGCACTGCGGGAGGCCACAAAGGCCTTGCCCGCCAGAATTGCCTGAGAGCGTTGTTAGGCGGCATCGGTAAAGTCAGGGGTGAGGAAGAACGTGTTTTGTGAGTGCTCAGCTACATCCCACGCTAAGAAGGTTCCATAGGAGCCTGCTGGCTGCGGAGCAAGGGGCAGGGTGGTGGCATACCTCAGGAGCTGGCCATGAGGGCCCTGCGGCAGCGTGGCTTTAGGGCTGAGAGGGTCAGGCTGCAGAGTCTGAGCAGGAAAATCTCTGTGGGGTGACCGGAGCGAGTGGCGCAGGAGGGGTGGGGGAGACAATGGGCAGAGCTGGGGAAGGCCTGCGGGCAGCTGGGACGCGTGGTGAGGCACCGCGGTCTGCTGGGACAGGAGTGGCCCTGTGTGCCCTGCAGAGCCCCCGTCCCAGCGGAAGATGCCATTCAGCAGAGTGGCTGGGAGCAGGGCAGCAGGGCAGGGCTCTCCGCTTGCAGGCAGCGCTGAGCCCGCGGTGCTGCCGGGCTGCGAGGGACAGCAGAGTGTCTGCGGTGTGGCACGGCCGTGCTGTACGTGGTGGCTCTGTCTCCCCAGGCGAAGGAGAAGCTGCAGGACACTATCGACAAATATCTGCGGGAGAAGATTCTTTTGGCAGCTGAAGCCATTTCGAGGTCGGCCTTTGAGAAGATAAATGACAACGACGTGATCCTGGTGTACGGATGGTAAGAGGAGAGCCAGGGCAGCGGGTGGAAAAAGGAAAGGGAGCGGCCGAGTGAGCATGGGAAGCTCCTGCAAAAGCCAATTTTTGAGGGTGGGAAAGTCAGTGCTGCCTGAGGGGGAGGGGTTGTGGCTCTGGGTGCAGCAGCTAGACAGAAAACAAGCGGGGAGGGGCAGTCAGGGGGCACCAGCCAGAACCTGGCTGTGGTGGGGAGCTGGTGAGGCGCAGGGGAGGAGTTTGTGGCCAGCAGGACAGGACAGTAGACGTGTGAATTCATCAGGACTCGTGTCCCGTCCCGGGAGATGGACAGGCTGAGGAGCTTGAGTCATGAGGTGGTGACAGAGCACTTTCTGCCTGGCAGCTGCTGAGGGCCGTGCTGAACCGTCTGCAGGCGCAGCGGGCGGTGTTGGCAGGCCTGGCTGCGCGCAGGTGTCGCTGGAGGGCTGCATCCTGCTGATGTTTCCGAATTCTTGGCATGCTGGGACAGGCTAGATGCTGGAAGTGCTGGAGCAGGCTCAGAGGAGCGAACAGGAGGGCCTGATCGAGCGGCCTTACGCCAGGCTGTACTGGTTAGCGTCGATGGGTTAGTGCCTGTGAGTGCCCGAGGCAGCACTGCCTGCTGTCGCAGCTAGCCCGGGCTGCCGGACCCGCTGGCCTGTAGCGTGGCAGCAACGGACTGAAACAAAGAATTTCCCTAGCCAACACCCGGACTGGGCTGGGACGTGCCCGAGAGAGGCCTAACGCCGTTGCCGTCAGCGAAGCCTGTGCTGAGGGCTTGTCCGTGGGACACCGCTGTTCCTGCCCAGGGCTCAGCGCTGTCCTCTCTTTGCCTGTGCCCAGGGTTCGGTGTTTCACCGCTGCTTCAATACAGAGCGCTTACAGGCCAGCCATGGCTGCTCACTGGCGTTTTGAACAAACTGCAGCACAGTCAAATGTCAGGAAGGGAAGAAAAGATCATTCTTCCTCTGAGGGACTGTGTCCCAGCAAGCAGATGTGGGGAAAGGAGCCAGAGCCCACCATGGCAAAACAGCGAGCAGGCTTGATGTGCCTCCTGGGTGACAGGCGGAGGAAGGAGCAGGGACAGGAGGCCAGCGTGGGCCTGGAGTGTTTATGAGAGAGAAGCTTGGAGAGGGGATGGAGAGGGAGTTCCTCACTGTGGTCGTGGACAGGCGGAGGTCAGCGCTGCTGCCAGAGAGGGCCGAGACATCGCTTTTCCCAGGGGCTGATGCTCTGTGCCGAGACAGGGAGAGAGGGCTCTGGAAGTGAGCATAGGGGGGTGCCTGGAAGGGGCAGCACTTGTCACGGTGAGGGTGGACTCATCTCTGCCCGGACTCATCTCTGGGCAGCGCTAGCCCGGGACCTGCCTTGGCAGCCAGCCGCTGCCGTCGGGTGCCTGTCAGGGCTGTCCCCTGGGCCAGACCCCATGCTGACGCTCAGGAACCCTCCTGCCTGGCCAGCACCTGATGAGTCCTGCACTGGAGCCAGCGCCCAGGAAAGTCTCCTGGCACTGGGCTGCGTTTCGGGGCGATGCGGGCAGTGCACAGCGTCAGCACGGGGCAGCCGCGCGGGTTGGGTGGGGGCCTGGCGGGGCGGGGCAGCCTCTTAACTGGTGTCCCTCAGCTCTTCCCTCGTGAACCGCACGCTGTGCGACGCCCACGTGAAGAAGGGCCGTGCCTTCCGTGTGATCGTGGTGGACAGCCGGCCGCGGCTGGAAGGCCGGGAGACGCTGCGCCGGCTGGTGCGCAAGGGCATTCACTGCACCTATGTGATGATTAACGCCATTTCGTACGTGCTGCCTGAGGTGAGCCGCGGGGCTGTGCCGCGGGCGGTGGCAGGCACGGGGGAGGCTGCAGCGTGATGAAAGGTTCTGACAGATCCCTGCGCTTCCCTGACAGGTGTCCAAAGTGCTGCTGGGAGCACACGCACTCCTGGCCAACGGCTCTGTCATGTCCCGGGTGGGGACGTCCCAGATAGCGCTGGTTTCCAAGGCCTACAACGTGCCCGTCCTGGTGTGCTGCGAGACCTACAAGTTCTGTGAGCGAGTGCAGACGGACTCTTTTGTCTCCAACGAGCTGGGTACGGCTTCTGTCCCCTTCCTCCCACCTTGGACTTTCCCTCTCTTCCCGCTCCTGGCCATGACAGGCTAATCTGCGTTCCCATTCCCTTTCCTGGCCGAGGGGCCGCCACTCACAGCAAGGGTGGCCTGGCAGGCAGCAGTGGTGCGTGCTCCCTGGGTGGGATGGAGAGGTGCTGACCCTCCCCCTGATCCCCCTGCCTGCTGCTCTCTCCACAGATGATCCCGATGACCTGATCGTGCTCCGGAAGGGCCAGGCCCAGCTGGGTGGCTGGGCAGAGAACAAATCCTTGCGCCTCCTCAACCTTGTCTATGACGTGACACCTCCTGACCTGGTCGATCTGGTCATCACAGACTTGGGCATGATCCCCTGCACCTCGGTGCCTGTCGTCCTGCGTGTCAAGAACGTGGATCAGTAGTAGGGGCAGCTGCACGGACGCTAATAAACCAGGCCCCACAATACGCCCTGTGTGCCGTCTGTGGTGTGGCAGGATCCCTGGCACCCTGTGCCACTCAGCTCTGCGCTTTCCTTGGGCATGCTGGCACTCCTGCCCAGCTCTCCTGGCCCCTCGCCTCCCGCTCCGTGCTGCAGTGGGGCAGGACCTTCCCCAGCCCTGGACTCCTCTGGGACCTGGGGGAAATGGTGACGCCGTGGTGCCAGCCCCTGGCCCGTGTCCCTTCTGGCTGCGGTTCTGGTGACCGGTCGAGCTGGGCCTGCCGGGGAGAGCCCGGCAGCGCCGACCCTGCGGCACCGCGGGGTGCCAGGGCTGCTCCCGGTACGAGCTGCTCCCGGCAGGGCACAGCCTGAGCGGAGGGGAAGGGGAAGGGGAAGGGGAAGGGGAAGGGGAAGGGGCCGAGCGGCGCCGGGCGCAGGGACCCAACGGAGTCGGACGCGGGGGCGGGGCCATGCAGATCGCGCCGCGGCTGGC
>WHYT01014896.1:160350-181322 GCA_009806455.1 Tetrax tetrax | reverse complement strand
AAAAAAAAAAAAAAAAAAAAAAGCAGTGATCAAGTAGTCTTTAAGCCTCAGCATCAAAAGCATGTGTTTAGGTGTCGCCTGGAGGGAAATCTCAGATACCTTGAACAGGTAAAGAAGATTAGGTCTCTTTTTGTACCATCTTCCTTATAATCTTAGTGTCCTAAATGAGTATATGTGTTGAACTATCCTCCTTTCCTTCTGATTTGAAATCTATGTCCATAGTAATTTTTGTACATAAAAGATGATAGAAGAATTGAAGAGAAACTTCAAAACATTAAGAGGGAGGCTATATTTTGATGTATTTTCCAACAAAAAAACCCCTCCATAAATCATGTATTCTGAAAAGACCATGCACCAGTACAGAAATTAGTGTAGGTAACACGGCTCAATAATTTCCTTCTGGGATGGCTGCAGATGGTGTTACTAGACATGAGTTGTTGAAACCAGCCCAAGTATCTATACATCTCATATAGCCTTGCTCTGCAGCTGCCTGTGTTCTTACCAGCCACCTTGTGTCACACAGTCACGATATGAATCTTGCTCTTCTTTAGAGCTAGAACTGGCAGGGCAAGTTTGTAGTTCTCTGGCTGTGACAGTGCATGGGCTCGGGGTTTGGTCCACCACCTGGAGAAGCAGAAATTCCCATATTCAGAAAGGAACAAAATAATAAAGTGATATTACAGGTCCTGCCAATGACAAATATGAAAATAAATACTCCCGTCTATGTAAACAGACATTGGGGTTTAGGAATTCATTTTGTCCACAGTTTTGTGCCTGGATTGCTGGCCCTAATCTATCCCACAGCCCATCAATACAGTTCTTAACAAAACATTATAAGGTATATGTATTCCTTTTAAAATATTTACTGAGGAATCCACTAGGGCTTTGTGTTAATCAGTCTTTCGGTATTTAAGTAGTTTTTTTTATTAAACCATCTGACTGTATGTGGCAGAGCTTGACTTATGCTTAAATGATATCCCAATGAGAAATGCAAAATGAGCTGTGATTGCATTTATAAAAGAATGCAAAAATAAACATACTTTGAAGGAATGAATCAAAGGAGTAGGAAGAAAAAAAAATCCGAAAGCCTCACCCTAGCAGGTTGCTAGTGAAATATATATTTTTTTTTTTTGTATTGGGAAACCAAATTAAAATTCAGCTCTTTTGTTAGGAACATTTAAATGCAGTGCAGTTACTCTGCATTTAAATCAATGTAACTGAGACCAGATTTTGATCTTCTGTATCTTGACTGCTCTTCAAATAAGGATAATCAAAGATGTTCAGAGAAAAAGAGTTGTGGCTAATACCATCAATATTGACAGTCATTTTTATTTTCTGTAGCACTCAACTCTTCTTTCTAGACATTTTCACATTGCCTCATAATACAGCACATTTTCAGAAAAAGAAGAATTAGTCTAGCACTATCATTATGGGAAATCTCGAGTCAAATGTATGCGAAAATTAAAAACAAGATCGTACAAGGGAACTGAGTTACAGGGCTATTCAATCTGGTTGCCTTGCTATGCTAAAAAGGAAAGGGAAAAAAGAGACAGAGGGCTATGAGCGACAGATTTCTTTTTCTTAATATATTCATCCTGCTGTATACATTAATGCACAGGTTTATCGAGATATTTATCTTATAGAAATAAAAAACACACATTAAGATGTCTGTCTACTCATTATAGTGAGATATTTACGCTCAAAGTAGTATGAATTGTGATCAAAGTATCATATGCATTGATAAAGTGTCTTGAATCTCACTTCTTTGTAGATATGTATTGAAAACATATATCCTGAACGCAATCCAGGCAACCTACAAAATACTTTTTTTTGGGCACTTGCATGTCTTATATAATGAAAATACTTGAATTTTCTTAAATAGTTATCTTGATGAGACCACAAGTATATGGCATAGCCAGGAATTCAATTAAGCAATCTTGAATCTAGATGACAGGAAAAGGAGACAGCAGTGAGTCTAGTTCATCTTGACTTTAGCGATGCTTTCCACACTGCCTTTCATAGTATCTTCAGAGACAAACTGATGAAGTATGGACCAGATAAGTGAACCATGAAATGGCCTGAGAACTGGTTGAATTGCTGGGCTTACCAGGTTGTTATCAGTGGCACAAAGGCCACCTGGAGGTCTGTCGTGGCAGATAAACCCAGGGGTTGGTACTGGAGCCAATATTCCAACTTCATTCATGACCTGGGTTCACCTTCAGTAAATAGATACAAAATTGGGAGAAGTGGTTGATAAATCAGATTGTTGTGCTCTCAATCAGAAGGAGCTGGCAGGCTACACAAATACTGAACCTCAAGGGCACCAAGGGGAAAAACTTAAATCTTGGCCATAAGGAAGATCAGTCTCATGTACTGATACAGGCTGAGGACCAATCAGCTACAAAGCAGCTTGGAAGAGTTGGACCCAGGCGTCATGGTGGACACAAACTTGAACAAGAGCTAGCAATGTCCTCTTGTGGCAAAGAAAAACATCAACTTCCTGGACTACATTAGGCAGAAGGATGCCAGCAGGTAGAGGGACATGATCCTTCCCCTCTGCTCAGACCTGGTGGGACACATCTGGAATACTGTGCCCCTTTCTGAGCTCCCTTGTACGAGATAGACGTGGACATACTGGAGCAAGTCGAGCAAAAGGCAGCAAAGATGATTTAGGGACTGGAGCATCTTTCATATGAGGAGAGGTTGAGAGAACTGAGGTTGTTTAAACCGGAGAAGGGAAGGCTCAGGTAGATTGTATCCATGTGTATAAACAGTTGATGACGAGCAATAAAGAAGATGGAGCCAGAAACTTCTCAGTGATGCCAAGTGAGCAGACAAGAGAGTATGGGAACAATTTGAAATACAGGAAATTCCACTTAAACGAGAAAAAACTTGTGTGTGTGGAGGGGGAGAGGGGCTGGTCAACACTGGAACAAGTTATCCAGAAAATTTGCGGAGGCTCCATCCTTGGAAATATTCAAAACCTGGCTAGACACTGCCTGAGTAAGCTAGCTGACCTTACTTGAACAGGGGCTTAGACTAGATGACTTCCAGAGATACCTTTCCATCCCATCCATTCTGTGATTCTGTGAAGGATAGATTAACACCAAATTGCTGAAAAAAAAAACCAGAAGGATACCAGATCCTTCACTGTCCACATGAAGAAAAAAGAACAATCTTACTGTGGTGGGTGCCACTAGAAGGTCTGTCTTAGCTTAAAGTAAGCAGAGGAGCAGTGGAGTTAGGACAATAAGCTTTTCCTGGTGCTCCTGGTTGTCTTTCTGGGAACCATACAGTATGTGATCTGAATCTTACGTTCCTTCTTATGCCAAAAATAAGGTTAGCATTCTTCTTGGGATGGTGTAACAGTGTTATTTTTGTCCAAACAGCAATTAATTAAAATAATCACCAATAAAAATCAGATAGGAACATAAAAACAAACAAAAAAAACCCCCTGTGCATGTAGATAAAGGACAGAGAGACACATGAGTTCTTGGTGGCTTTAGAAGAACAATTGTGCACACAAAAAAAAAGTAAGTAAAGGCCTTAAAACATTATCAGTGTTATGATTTTCTTGCTATTCATATAATCTCCACTAAAAAAAATATATATATATTTTATGTGGATTGTTTTTTATGTCATTCTAAAGTGCTCTCAGAGCTGAATTTTGATTTAGAACTTTTGAGCATCAAAAATAATGCATATTATCTTAAACACTAGAAAAATGTTGGTAATTCCAAATTTAAAATATGGACTTTCTTGTTTAAAAGCCTTTCCTTAAACTTGTCTGTGATACCACTGAAAATTATAAAATTAAGCTTTCTTTAAACATTGTTGTTGGCCTCAAATTTATAGCAATTTATTAGTGTTCTCTTATGACACTACTCAAAAGGATGTCTCCAGAGTTCACACATGTTGACTTGCACTGTTGTTTCTCATATTTAATGTTCTGCTGGGAATAATTCTGATAGAGGGAACCTAGAAAAATTTATTTTTCTGAAGATGTGGTCAAAGTAGCAGGAAAGTGTATCTCTTAACATTATCCGGAAGAAAAGTACAGCAATCGTAAACATTGTGTTGCATGTTGTGGGCATTAAGAACATAGCCATTTAATATTTTACAAAGGAATCTATCTGTCATCATGACTATAAAATGCAGAAGTCCATAGTGTTAGTATGAAATTTGTCAGTATAAATATCCCAAACTTTTATTTTTACTGAATTACAGAGCCCAGTTCAAGACTTTCAAGGAAATTTAAGTATTTGTTATTATGACTACCTTCAGCAGTAATTGTGCAATCTCCAGCCATTAGAAAGCAAAACAGACAGTAGGTGAAGTAAGCAGAATTAGGCTGTAGGATTAAACAGACTGGATCAGTCACTGAAGTAACCATATTAACAGCTATTGTCTCACCCAAAGGTCATTTAAATTTTTTGGGGAGCTTTAATGAAATTTTGGATCAGATCTCAGAAATGCAAGTTACTTTTTTTTTTTTCCTGAAAAATTTTAAAAACATACATAAACACTTTAATCTAATAAAAGCTTTACTGATAAGAACAAGGTACGCAAGAGAGAGAGACACACTGCAATTTTTAATCTACTTTTTCAGAAAATGCTCCAATGCTCCAATCTTGAGAGACCTTTAAATAAATAGCCCCTCTCTGGGCCAGCAAACATATAGTCAAGTTTTATTTGTTTTTAGGGCCCATAATGATATTTAGATATTTTTTTTTTTTAGATGACATAAAAATTTACCGTGTGACCATTTATTTCAGTCATACCTTACAATAAGTATTTTTCCATTTATAATAATGCTTCAGTTTATATTTGCTGCAGTAAATGCTTTTTTGGCTGCTCCATAAGTATTTACAGCTTTAGGTAGAGGTGAAGACATTTTCTTAGGGACTCTGTCATCTTCTTAAAAGACTACAGGGGGAAAAAGCAGCTGGTTATTTAAATCTGCATCTAAAATTTCATTCAGGCAACATGCCATCAGAAATAATCTTTCAATTGTTTTTAAAAATGGGACATGGGTACAACTTAAACCAGCAGATAATTATGCCAAACCTATGTTTTTCCCTTAGGTACCCATAGATCTTAAAAATATGTGTTTTACATGAGAAGACAATCTTATCTTTCAGCAACACAAAACAAAGTATGCCGTAAAATGTATAATGTAAAAGTCATGTAATTTATCACTCAAAACCTACTAGTCGCTTTGGAACCTCCAGCTTCAGAAAATATTGTATGTTCTTGAAACAAGAATTGTTAAAAGAAATTTTTTTTTTCACATAATTATAGACACCTTAGAGACAATCCCGAAACAGAGTGAAAGGAATAGCAAGCTTTGTACTATAAACACATTTCCAATGTTAATAAACAAATATGGAAAAAAAAAAATAGTTACAAGCAAAAAATCAAAGCCTGAATGCTGAAAACCTAAAAGTAGTGAAGCCCAGAGGAGTGATACTGAGATGTCAAACCTCTTAGCATGATTTAAAATCTGCCCCACATTGTCAGTGACCTCAAGAATTTATAATATAAAGACAATGACCTATATAAAATTAAAATAAAAGTATGTTCTTTCTCTCTCTCTCTCTGTTATCACAGATCCAGAGTTTTAGTTCAGCATCTCTCCTTTCTCCCTTCAGCTTGGACTTCCCCAAAACTGTGGATTAGTTTAATTAACCAACCCACTAGCATAAGTTAGATTAACCTCAGTTTTGTATTCTCTTATTCACAACCACCACAACCCCGCACTATTAGTTGTTTTAACAAACAGCATAGACCGGAGACGGAATTAAATGCCTTTAATTTCAGCTGTATAAAAATTGAACATCTATCTAAACTAATATTTACAACTGAATGTCTCCCTTTCAAAAAAAAAAAAAAAAAAAGATATAGAAGGAAAATTTACAACTCTGATGGACCACAGGTGAAGTTCACTTTGCAAATTAGGACATCTCAATGCCCTTGTCTTCATTAGGTACCTGATGTGAGCCAAGTTTCTAGTGTAACCTGTATCCTTGGTTCAGAGAACTATGCTGCTCTTCCAGAAGCAGACACCTGCATGTGATTGGCTGAGTGGATGCACAGACTTATTTGATGTCATTGACAGTGTATTTGCCCCTGGAGCCATTTGAAATGTTCAAAGGCATCTGCAAAACAAGGCAGAGGTGAGCCTGGACCTCTGTGAGAACATACCTGTCTGGAGCACTAACTGGAAGCTGGAAAGGGTCTCCCTGGGACATGTCAGTTGACTATAGATAGACACATGGGTCAACTGCATTGAGCCCCAGCTGTCTGCATTGGTGATGTTTGCATTTTAGATGATATGAACTCCACTCTGAGGGGTCCGTTCTGAAAAATTCTCTAGTTAATGAAAAACTCATGTACATGAGCATGTCTATTTTATTCTATCTTACTAGAGTGTGAGCTTTCTGTTAAGAACATGAGCATTACCCAATGCACATCGTTAAGTTTTTTCATGGACCTGCTTACAAATGCTTCATTTGCAAACATGCAATTCACAAGTTATTACTATGGCATTTTTTCCCATCAGTGGTTCACTTGTCATTCCTGTTGTAGAAACATCTTTTTTTTTTTTTTTTTCCCCACCTTTTTTTTCTGATGCCCACTTCAGGAAACTCAACTTACTTACATGGGAAAATAACAAAAGAAAACAAATACTCTTTTCTTCAACTCACATGACGAGGACAGCTTTATTTGAAATGAAAGGGGAGAAAATTGCGGGAGTCGTATATATTTTTAATATTCCGTACTTATTAAAAACTATGAAACACAGCTAGCACAGTTTGGTGCCAAATTCAGCACTGAAAAACATAAAAGATCTCAACAAATCACATTTCCACATTCAAGCCATTCTAATAAACACACACGACAAGGTACATCAAGTTATCAAGTTGTGTGCTCTGGCAGAAGACTAGAATAAATGAACCAGACTCACCATCAAATTTCATTGTGATCAGTTAAGCCTGGCAAGATCATCTCTTTCTTGGCTTCCAAACCATCTTTCTGATGTGCAAGTATCCTCTCTGAACCACTGAGGAGGTATCCTGCTGATACAAACCAGGGGGGAATTTATTGCTGTCCTTATGTATCAAAAGGGAAGATACAGAGAAGATAGAGCCAGACTATTCTCAGAACTCCATCCCAGACAAAACCAGGACAACATGAAAGGCAATGGGCATGAGCTGCAACAAAGGAGATGCTGATTAAGTATTAGGGAAAAGGTTTAGCAATGAATTTTTGTGGAATCTCCATCCACAGATGTTTTCTAATTTGACCAAGCAAGGCGCTGAGCTAAGAAGTTTGGACTAGATCACGTGTTGAGGTTCCTTCCAAACTAAACTCTTCTGCAGCAGAAGCAGAGTTCTTTCCTGTTGCTGTTTTTATAATTCAGAGTGATTTTTACAACTGCAAATAAAGTTCATAAAGCAGAAGACAATTTTTCATTTAGTGAAGACATTGAAATCTGTTCATCATATGTTGTCCAGGTGATGAGATCTGCAGACAATTTCAGTAGTCAACTGTATGTAAAAGACTTGCGATGTCCTCTAGTGAGGTGAAATTAAGGGTTGTTTATATGGAGTTTAGTGCATGCAGTCTACTCAGCCAGGCTTTTCCACATGACTCATTGAGGTGAAAGCCTCCAACAGAGACTACAGGAGAGAATAGATGTAGAAAAGATCAAGAGGTAGTGAGAGAAAGAATTGCGCTCATTGCTAGTTATAGGACTGTTAGGCATTCTGCAGGAAATGGTCCTACAAGAGTGATGACTTGAATGGTGATTTCCCTGAGATACAGTAGAGACATTCAATCAAAACCATTTCAGGTCTTGAAAAATCAACACTTTCCATTTTTTAGCCATTTGCAGTGGTTGTTTTTTTTTTTTTTCTAAGAAAGGTTGATAGTTTTAGGGAAAAAAAAAGCAAAGCAAACAAAAAGCTTTTCTTTAGCACTCAATTCTGTTGAATATCACTTGAATCAAAAAGCATTTCAGCTAGTTCTCATTTGCATGTTCAAAATCTTTGTTTGTAAAGCATTTGCAAAATAAAAACCCCATAATTAGCATACCAACAACAAACTGTTGATAGAATCTTTTCTTCTTTGCATAGTAACTATTTCCATTGAGTATTTATCAATTTTTAAACTCTTGGCAGACACAAAATCCTTGCAGACTAGAACTTCTAAGAAATTACTTTTATTTTTCTTTTCAAATCAATTCTTCCTCTAATCAATATGCAGCTGTAACCTATCAGATTGTTGAAAGTCCCTTTGAAATATTTAGAGTGATAATTTAAGTGAAACAGGAATGAAAAGAAAGAAAAGGTCACAAGCTTGCAAATAGTTCCTTAAAAAAGATTTGTTCAACTGCTGGGTAAATATGTCGCAGTAGGAACCTGTGTTGGATTAAGGTTTGCAATCTCACCTCAACCAACTATTCATCCTTATAAATATTACCATTCCACAGTAGTAGTTTCAGTTCGATTACTTCTTGCACAGAACTGTGTGATTAATTTCCAAAGCAAGATTCATCTGAACGTTTATTAATTTTTCAGATTTGAAGTAGCTTTGAACTGCATTTCCCCCTGTTTTGGAATGCAGGCTTATTCCTAGTGAGTCATTAGAGACCACTCTCCAGCACCTCTCTTTTAGCATTCCTATTTTAATTTATCCAGACTTCTCTTTTTATGCAGCTGTCTCATTATTTGTCTTTGCAACTTTGTTAAAACTAAGAAAGACTGTTAAGTTTTACTTCCTGATAATAGATATTTTGATAGCATCTCGAAGAACCAGCCAAGATGAGGACCAGTTTGTGTTAGGCTAAGCACAGTCTCTTAAATCTAGTTCCCAATTCAAAGACTCAAACAGATAAAGCAAAAGTATTGTTTTGAAAATAACACTACTTTTTAAACTTGCAGCAAATTAGAATTATTAATAGCAGTAATCCGTCTGTAAATTTTAATAAAAATCAGAACTCTCCTGAGCTAGGCAATGTACAGTAAGAAAAACACACTTTTTTAGTAGACAATTTATAATCTAGGTGTCTGAGGACATGTTGAAAAAGAATGAAATAGTTAGGATGATACTGTATTTAAAAGTATGTAAGTAAAGGTAATTTGGTTTATCTTTCTGAGAATCTGTGTTATGAAATGGCATAATGAGGCTTTCCTGGCTGGTTGATTTTTCTCATTTTATATCATTCACAATAATGCAAAGATATAAACACAGAAATACATTACTTACACAGGACCAAAAATAAACCTTTATTCTGACCAAAGTATGTGTCCTCTCCATCTAACCTTAACCCTCTGAATTAAATTACTCTTTTCGGATCTTATTTCAAGATGTTCTGACCACCGTGGAATACGTAGTTCCTTTCCAGATCACTTCCCACCGGGATTTCTAGTTTATTCCTTTGGTTATGGATCTCTCCAGGATGCCCTAGTGACTGAATCATGGGAACACCTTGCAATTAGTAGAGATTCAGATTTTGGAGACCTTTATTTCAGTCTTGCCTTCAATTTTATAATATTTTAAAATTTATTTTAAACAACTTTATCTCCTTTATCTTTTCAGTCAGAGGTAAGCATAGTAAACTTGTGTATTCTGCCTGCCCTTATGGACACTGGCAGGGAATGCATACATCTGGATAGCCAAGAGCCAGAACATTTTGGCTACTAGCAAATGAAACATGGCCAGAAGTGTTTCCAAATGCCGAAGCCAAGCACTATGTCTTGGCTTTCGATACAAGTGGGCTATGTAGAAATAGGCTATTGGGAACCTTTGGAATATTTTGACAGCCAGACTCTTTCAGGGAACTGTACAGAAAGACTGGCAATATTCGTGCCAAAGAACATATTAACAGCTTATTGACCTAGCAAACACACTCCAGTGCCTGGGAACTTTCCTGAGTCCATGTGGTTTGCCATTATGTGAAGGTTTTTGTTTTCGTCTGAAAATTGGTTCAAGTACATTAAATTATTAGAAGCTTTTAATATTTTTATCTCATTTTAAACTATCCTTACAGCAAGAAGATAATAATGTAAATGTAGGTTTCATTTCTGTGCACAGAGTCAGAACAAAATGTTATGAACCACTCGAGCCCTGAAACCTATCCTAAATAATATTAAGGTTACAAGAAAGACTAACTGCTAACCCAGCCTTTCCTCTTCAGTTTTGCTTAGCTGTTTGCATGGCTTTTGATGGCTATGCTCAGCTGGAAGATATGCATTTGTTTTTCACCAATGCCTTTTTTAAAGATATTTTATTTTATTATGAATTAGGAGAAAATAGGAAAAAAAAATATTGCATTTCATCATGAGAAAGTAAAAAATAAAATTCCTCTTTTCAGCTCAGAAAACTTTTGTCAGTTTTGTCTTCACTCTCCAGGAGAAAGTAATTTCTGCCTAGTACCCAGTGTTTCAATTTTCCTGAAAGAAAATTCAAGGTTATTTCTTCTTCTTCTGTTTTATTTTGTGGCTTTTTTTGGATTTGGAGGTTTGTTTTCTTTTTTTTTCAGAAAAAAACAAAACAAAACAAAACCAAACCCCACATTTCCTCCATAGAAACTGATGATTTTTTAAAGATGATATTTTCTATTAAAAAATAATTGAATGGGAATCATTAAGTCAGTTTGAGTTTCCCCACCTCTGCAAAATGACTGAATCTCAAAGTTCATTATTTTGCTGCATTTGCTATTATAATCAAGAATTTGCAAAATATTCAGAATTTAGCACCAAAAGTTTATTGGAAATGACCCTACACTTTAACCCATTATAGAGGCATAAAAAATATAAATCAGAATGGATAGCTTAAGGATTTTTTTTTTTTTTTTCATTGAGGCACTAAGTAAATATACATTGAGTACTTGCTTTTCACGACAAATCTTTTCAGTTCTAAAAAGAAATCCCTGACCAGGATAGCACTAATTGCATTGTCTGGGCACATTGAGTAGGGATTTCATTTCACACATCGCAAACTATCCACACAACCTTGTCATAGTAATATTTTATACATAACTTTTTCCTTTCAAAGTCTAATCTTCCTATCCTAGTTTCACAGTCCACTACTCTGAAACAAAGCTCAGTTAAATCTTAATAAAAAAAAAGAAGCAAAATTAAAAAGAAAAAAATCACTATAATTTCTCTCAGGCCATTGTCCCTGAACTTGCCGAAAGTTTCTGCAACCTCAGCTGGACTCCAGGGACAGGGCTCTGGTAATCATCAGTGGAGAGTGTTGCTGATACAGCATATTCAAAGGGAAGGAAAATTAAGCACAGAAAGACACAGGATAGGTAGGGTTAAGTAACTGTTATAGAGTTTAACATAACTTTTTTGGTTTTTTTTTTGTTTTGTATAAATGCTGTATTTGTAGGCTTTGAAATTCAAGTTCTTTTTCAAATTGAAAAAAGCGATTTGTAAATCAAAGACAAAATTGATTTTTGTGCTTTGTCTTGAGAAGATTTTGAATGCTTTTTAAGTTAATTGTTCTCTATTTATTTCATGCACCTGTTTTGCCTAAAAATCATACTTTTCAACCATCAGTATGATGAGAACAGGGGAAGTTGTCCTTTTGTGGACAGGTTATTTCACTAAATGTATCACAAAGATTTTAGATCCTCTTCTGAAGCACTTTTACAGGTCACTGTCAAAGTCAAAATATTAGATGGTCCATTGGCCTGTTATGGTGTATGCTTCTTTATATTGCTTTTCACCTCTAGCTCTCAGACAGGTCTACAATAAGATGAAATAATGTAACTCCTTCCATTTGACATAGGGCTAAGTACATTTGTATGTATCACAGTCTTTACTTTTCAGAAAATTACTGTTCTCACAAAGTTATGTGGTCATTTATTGTGGCTGAAATTCACTCCTGCCTGCAAAATTCCTTAAAAAAAAAAAAAATTGTAGGAAACCAGTCCTTAACTGGAGTAAATTCATTAGAGTATGATAATTATTGTAACAATGGCATCAAGATTGCAACAGTTTGGATGTAAAGTTTGCATCAAATTGGAGCAGTTTGCACCAAACCATGTTCTACTGCTCTGTGACGTGTTGAACGGTAACTTCATATTGAATATCTGATTACTAGAAAAAATGGGAGATATTTGAAAGTGTGCCTACAGAGGAAAGTGGGTTTTATTTAAAAGCAAGTAGAACTTTTTCTCCTTTGCAGTCAAAAATATGGAATACTACGCACACCCTTTTCTCACAGGACCACTGGGAGGACCTGGACCAGAATAAATTTGCTCTTTTTATGATTGTGTTAAATGAATCTTTCAGAAACTTCAATTTCCCTGTAATTATTTTTAAAGTGATTCAAAATCTTTCAAGATGTTCTTCTCCCTTTATTTATTCCTCTGAAGAGAACATTGCTGCTCAGATAGCAGCCATTGAAAACCAGATAGCACTGACATATCAATAATGTTAGCAGATGTGCCTTCACTGTGTAGAAAGCAATTTACTATTTTCCTGCAATTCACTGAACTTTCCTCATTTTAGGGAAAATGTAGTGGATTTAGTGGACTTGCTTGATTTGGTAATTTTTAAGTGTCTAAATCTTGGAGAAAGCTTAGCAGGCATTTTGACTGTTGTGGAATACATTTGTGTCAAGTTTTATTCTCTATATATTCCTTTCTAGGTTTCAGTGTACTGAGATCGTATTTTAGTTTCCTAGAGATATGTAATTTCTGATAAATAACAAAAAGTTGCAAATTTGTTATTTTTTATTATTATTTTTGCTTGAACATATTCATGGTTTTGCCGCAGTCTGTGTTCTTTAAGCCACTGTGATTATTAGATGGGATGTGTAAATTTCCATGTCACAAACAGCAGAGTTCAGTAGTTTGGCTAATTTCGTGCGAAAGGAGTTGCCTTCAACTCAAAATGTGTGTGCTTGCGCATCTACATATCTATTAAATAAGTGCTGGTATTTCAGACTGCTCTGACACAAAATTAGCCCTGCTTCTAACAAATTAAAATATGCTTTCATTGTAACATATTTGTTTATAATACCTAACAGGCTGCTCTGCCGAGTGCCTGATGCAGATGAAACCTTCTGCTTGGCAAGTCAAATGAATATCACCACAGGATTGTTAAACTCTGATAAAACCATATATAAAAATCTGTATTCCTGGACTTCTCTCTTCAGTGCATCTGTTCCAATCCTCCAAGCAAGGAGTATAGGATTTTTCTGTGGATTTCTGTAGAGTCAGTGGCTGTTTTCTGATGTGTGTCCATCGAGTCTGCCCTTGGCTAGAGTATTCCAGAGAAACTGAAAACACCCTGTGCAGGCTAATTAACAGAAGTACAAAAAGCTTGCTGCCAGGAAATCAAACACTGGCAAACAGGTCCCTTTAGTCTCTTTCTGAGAAGGCTGGCAAATGCAAGCTGTCTATCTATTTGGCTTAGGATGAAACACAAGGCTAGACGTGGGCTCTTTCATTTTTTTTTTTTTTCCTTTCATGCAAAAAAAATTCTGCAATAACTCACATAGCTTAGATTGACTTCAATGCAATTATGCAGGGTGCAGGCCAATATGGAATTCACTCGCGCAATCATATGTTTCATATTGGGTTGTCATTCACTTCATTACTCCAGGGTATAACTCATGAATGAGTCCACCAGAGTCGGTGGAGTTACATTTTGTTTTAAAGCAGATTAAAAAGTGAGAAGAGAATAAAGCTTGTATTGTGCGGTTAAGAAAGAGAAAAAAAAAGCCATGGAAGTTGAGTGGGAAGGTTTCAAAATTATGTGTTGTGGAAAGAAACAACCCTCCATTTCCTAGTTTTAAAAAGGACTCTTCAGTAGGGCCTGTTGTGACAGGATTAGGGGTAATGGTTTCAAAATAGAGGGAGGTAGATTTAGATTAGATATTAGGGAAAAAATTTTTTTACATTGAGGATGGTAGAACACTGGAACAGGTTGCCAGAGAGGTGGTGGATGCCCCATTCCTGGAAACATTCCAGGCCGGCTGGATGAGGCTCTGAGCAACCTGATCTAGTTGGAGATGTCCCTGCTCCTTGCAGGGGGGTTGGACTAGATGACCTTCCAACCAGATCCCTTCCAACCCTAACCATTCTATGATTCTTTGATTCTATGGCACTAATCTAAGCCTTGCTTTGAGTCCACAAGTCTATTCCTTACAGAGAGAACCGGGAGAGATGACAAGAGTTCACTACTTTTTTTTTGACTTTTAAACCCACAGAATATCATAGAAACATATATTCAGAATATATCTTAGTCGTCCCACCTGTTTTGATATGCAGAAAAAGGGTCAATTATGCACATTTTCTTTCTGCCAACTTATCCACCGGTTGTGAAACTGCAGACTTTCCCTTTGGAGCACCTCATCTACCCTGCCCCATTTCCCAACTTTAACTGACCTAAAGTGTCCTCAGAGAAACATCTACCAGCAACGAAAGACAAGAGTATCTCCTTAGGTCTAGAAGAGAAATGACAAGTCAGAATAGGAGAAAAATATCCCACTTCAGCATAGCTGACAGCTTAAATGCTTGAATCCTGAACTGGAACATGGGATACACCCCACTTTTTCACACCCCAATTAGATACAGTAGACATTTGTATCATGGTTTCTTCTATTTAAAGTGCTTGTCCTCATCACATGAACACTGTGCTTTTTCTACTCATATAAGACCTTTCAAAAGTCCTGGGTTTGACCCCATGCAGCATGCAGACACCTCTGAAGTCTCAGTAACTTCTACCACTGTCAAACCTGATGCTCAGCCAACTGCAACCATACCAAGGCACTAGTCGTGCCTTGTCATCCTCGTTGTCTGTCTGGCTCAGATGTCCTAATCATAAAATCATAGAACATCTCAAGTTGAAAAGGTCACATAAAGATCATTGAATCCCACTGTCTCACAGGACTACCTAAAATTAAAAGATATGACTATGACTAAGAACATCATTCAGATGCTCCTTGCTGTCACAGTACAGGGTTGTACCCATATCTTGAGAGCCCCATGCTCATCGTTACATGCCAGCTTAGGTGCCTCAGTGTTCATCACCAAGAACAGTAAGTGTCCATTCCTTAGGCAACCAGACCACAGAGTTTACATTATCTTAAAAAAAAAAAGCACAATTCTCTCGTATATTCCATAGCCTTCCTAAATAGGATGACTAGTGAACTCTACTAAGATTTAAAATACTTTTTCACCCTAATAATGGCCCAGTAAAAGTCAGAATCAATCCCACATATTGCATTTGGTTTTCAGTCCGGTTCATTCACAGCTCATTTTTATCCTATATGCAAGCACCATCTTCATTCACCATTTTATATCTGCTCTCTGAGAGCTTTTTTTTTTTTTGTCCTATGATGATTGCCACCTACTACTGTTGACAACGTGTAATGTAAATAAAGTAGACCAGACTTTGGCAAACTATTTAGGTTTTCAGAAGCGTATTTGCAAGGAGTAGGCAGACATTTGGAATAGACATTTTCTCTAAGTGACACAATACGCATGCGAAGCTGTAAAATCAATACACCATTTACTGAAAAGGAGTTGATTTTCTGAAAAGTTGTGTTGATTTTATTTGTTTCAAAATCCTTTTTTATATAGCCCTAATTGATTATGGTCTTCCCTTTTGGGAAAATCATTAATTAAAATGACACCACGCTCAGAATATATTATATACAAAATGAACAGTAGGACCGTGTTTTTATAATGAAAACTTTGATTAAAAAATAAAAATAAGAAATAAGTAATTCTGCTTAACATAAATATGTCAGGCACATTTACATAAAAGGCCAACAACAATTTCCACTTATATTTGTCTTCAAGTGAATAAACAAACCTGTGAGTCTTCACAGAATCAAGGACTAAGTCAAATGTGTTCTATATACAATACCAATTATTAAAACTTACAGACAGTTGGAACACTAAAAATATTTTCATTTTACAGAAATTAGTTGCTCTCTTGCTTTGTGGCAGTATGGAGCCTCTCTGAAATTCCAATCCTCATATCCGGACTTCTAAGTTACTGAAATTTCTCAAGTTTCCAAGCAGTCTATTTTGGTAATTCTGGCTGGTCTGGAGTAGGGTGCTGTGAATATAGACCACTTATGAGTACATTCTTTAGGAGGGCTTCTCCCACAATGCTTACAAAGAAAGAATTAGCTCTGGACAGCACAAGCCGTCATTACAACTCAAGAGATTCCCCTGCAAGCTACACGCTGATGAACCCGTGCTACTCTTTAAGACACTTTAGGTCTCAGCTTTCTGGGGAAAGGCTTCTTTCCTTCTGTGCTACTGAGTTTGACATCTCGGGGCAGGTAATGACAAATTCTCAAGAGAGGGCTCTCCCCTCTTGAACTAATTTCCTCTAGTAATGCAGCAAAACCTGAAGGCATAGAGAAAAGCCCATCTGTTCAGACAGGGTTTTGCCTGGGGTAGATTAGTAGGATATTTCAGTCCGTCCTTGGTTTCTCTTTGAGGAAGTACCTTTATGTTTATGCTTGCTGGATAGCACTCAAAAAAAAAAAAACCAAAACCCCAGAGAATATTGCTCAATTCAGTCAGCTACTGGTAAATATTTTAAAATGTTGTCTCAATATTTTATTTGTTATAAATGAACTTGGACTATTAACAATAGAAGTGCGGCTTCTTTATGCAATTAGAAATTATTTACAGGTTTACATTGATGGAAGAATGAGCAAAGAAGTAGGAAGGGCTCAAATATCTCTCAGCTACTGATCTACTTCAGCTCCTTAAGTCCAAATTCACACATTTGTTGTGAAGGCTGGAGATGAAGATGAATTATTTGTAATTACTGAGTATCAAACTCTGTGATTTTCTGTTCCTTATTTTATAGTTGCTACTGAGGATGTAAGAATTGATTGCTATGTACAGTAGATTTGTAGTTTAGCAATTATTATTTAACCCATGTGAAAGCAAAGGTGAAGATCACATTTACATTGTAAATTCTCTATACACTACAAATAAAACAGCACAAGTTAAAGAAGATCCATCTTCAACAGGAAAATAAAATGGTGTGTTAGAGCTACAGGGAGTTCTTTTGGCTAGTAGCTGCTGGGAGTTCTGTTTCCTTGAGCACTGAGGATCTCCATTCGGAGACTACCCTCCTTCTGTTTCATATTATGCAGACATTACGCGCTTGAGAGGTACTGCTGTCCTGAGAAACCTCCGTTTCAGACAAAGGTTGGAAAAGGGGCAATAGTATAATTCCCAGTTTACAAAAAGTACTGACTTAGTAAGGAGAGAGAAGTTCCCAGTGGAGAGGTTGTCTGTGAGTGGACCACTGCATTTCTGTAGAGTCCCTCAGATGTTCTGGATTTCACTGACTGGGAACAACACGTCAGTGCTTAGCGTGTATTCAAGCACATGAGAAACCAGGCACATCTATAATGCCCACTGATTTTAATGGACACTCAGTAGTCCATTTAGTCAAATTTAAACTGCATTCTTAAGTGCTTTTCTAGATCGAAGTCCTCTCTACTTTTTGACATCTGAGCTATCCTGCCCTTTGTGTTAGCAGCTTCCTTGTAGCTGAGACAATCTGAGTATCTGCTGTCCTTCCCTTAGGGGGGAATGGAAGATGTTATATACTGGTCAAACCACCTCTTGTTAATAAATTGTTTTATTTTATTTTAATATTCAGTAATGAAATTACAGCATCAGAAAAAAAATAAACATAATTTCAAAAGAGTGGACAAGTATGTCCATCTGCAAAAAAACCCTATCTTCCTTTGGAACTGACAGATACTCATATCTCCTTGACCATTTTCTGGCTTTCTTCTGCCTTTCATTGCCTCTCAAAACTTCCCTCATTTGTTTGGCTTTATTTTCATCTCACATATCTTGAAGAACAGGATAATTACCAATAATACCAATTATGCTTGAGTACTACAGACTAAGTAGGCTTTAAAGCAGCTTGTCCTGCTACTAATTTTCAGCAATTCTTCAGTACTCATTCACAGGTAACCACCATTAGCCTTCCTTCTTCCCGTCTGCAAACCATTGAGATAAATCCAGACACTATATAGCAGTATATATATAAGTAACAGTGTATGGCCCACCAAGCACATCAGATCCATGACCAATGCCAAAAAAAATAGCATCTCCATCTGTGGAGATATCCAAAGCCCAACTAGACAAAGTCCCGAGCAAACTGTGCTGTCTGACCCTGTCTGAGTAGTGAGATTGGACTAGATGATCTGAAGAGATTCCTTCAACAATTCTGTCATTAGTAATTAGTCCATTTCTATTATTTTTTCAACATCACACATATTCACAGTTGAACCAGTCAAAGTTACTACATATGTGAGAAATAGCGTTACTTCTTACGATCCATAACTGATAAAGCAAAGCTCTTGGCACATCTGTTAGCTATAGAACTAAAGCATAATTAACTGACTCAACTTAACTTGCTCAGAAGGACAAAAATAAATACTTCTGACAGCATTAGTGATAAAATACTTAATTACTTTCGGATGAGCAAGGACCTCTGGCTGTACTGTCCACTTCATTCACTACTGAAAGCAACAACACAACATAATGTGGAGTTGGGTGTGGAAATGACACAACACTGTCTCTCCTGGGGTAATGCAACTCTGTTAATGATCTACTGAAAACAATTAATTATAGGGGAGATAGAGATTTTAATACAGAAACTTCATAGCTGGATCTCAATAGGAGGTCTCTCCACTCCAGAGGGAGAGAGTGAGGGTACTTGTGTCCTGCTTAACTAAGCTACAACAGCAAATTTCAATGTCTTGTTTTACATACAAGCAGATTGTACTCAGCTAACATTTCCCTATCAGATAGTCTTTAATCTTATTTTTCAGGAACTAAAATGTAACAGCAGTTAGAGTCAAAATATTTGTAAGGTTTTTAAAAATAGCCTATGACAAATTAGGAAAGCATCACTGACTGTTCTGCTACTGTCTTTTATGCTGAATACAAACATCAGACTCACCTTACACCAATTTCCTTCTGCACAACTTTCCAAAGACATTGCAGTGAAGTAATGAGACTTTAAAGCCTTTTTGATGGGTTCAAAGTCAGTCATTAACATTACAGAACCTGTCATTCGATCTGCTAAATAAAAATTGATCTTTTGCAAAAGTTGAACTGTTAAAATTAATGCAGTTATTAACTGGCAGAGAAAAATGGTTTCCAAAGCTTAACAGATCTTTTTGTAATAACATTTTTATTGTTTGCTAAAATTTTCCTTTTTGAGCTTGACTCTTAGGCACAACAAACTTCAAGTTGATAAACATATCTGAACATAGTAGAGAATCAGCCCTATCTCTCTGCTCATTACTTCTAGTTGAAAATATTTCCTCACTTTGGCAAATGTGTTTTTTCTCTTAGGTGTTTGCACTTCCCAAATATTAAAGACTCTTAAAAAGTTCTCATTTCTGCTGCCTGAAGTGAGTGTCACCGGCATCTGATACTGTGTTTCTTTAAAGCATTACTCAAAATAACAGTAGTTTCAGGAGATGGGTTTGTGGGCACCCAGTATACCTAGTGAGTGGAATGATTAGCTGATCCTCCGAGAGCAGAAATCATTTTTATTTTTTTTTTTAAGTATTAAGAACCCAAGGGATCCAAAATTATTTATATCTTCTGAAAAGTAGACACAGGACTCCTAACTGTCCTTAGCAAATGGCTTATGGAAATGCATCTCATCCAATTCATGTATGTACAGTTCTAGGTGTCCTATCCAGCTCGTCAATCTGTGCTCCTTCCGAAGTCTTCAAAGAAAAGCAGCACTGTCAGGATAAAATTCATCAGATCTGTGTTATGTGTCAGATTAAGATCCCTAGAAAGGGCACTATGCCCCAACTCTAATATTACTGAAGTCACAACTGGACGTCCAGGAAAGACATACTTCTTCTGAAACTGGCATATAAATGCATGGGATCAGTATAGAAGAATATCACATTGGTTCCTGTGACTGCAGAGTTTTAAAAGGTTCTTTGAACACTGCGGGCTGAAGCAAGCAATATAAGTTAGTAAAAATCTATATTTTTTTGATGTTGAGTTAGATTCTTAATTTACATGTAGCATTTCTCATTATCTTTTTGTTCTTTTGAAATTTCGTGATAGGAGATTTTTAATGCAATAGATAAAAAAATCTATCTTGTCAAAGACCATAAACACTTATGCTTTAAGTAACTAAAGCATAATAGGATAAATTTAATAATACTGACATAAATGACTGATTTCTCTATGTTTTTCAATGGCATAATTTGATACCTGTAAACCGACCACTTTTCTGCTATTTTAATTTTCTTTTTAAATCTGTAACTAAAAAGTCCAATTAATTAAACACTGTATAATAATATTATTTATTTATTTATTTATTTATTTATTTATTTATTATAAATTACAATTTTTAGAATATCTTTGAGCCCTGAAATCTGTGGAAGACTACTCAGGTTATGTTAGTCTCTTATAGTTAGTTATATGTATTGCACAAGAAAAGTAGAATTTAAGCTTACTGACATAGGATCTTTTTTAAGAATAAGAATTTGGAATGTGCTGAAGTGTTTTTGGATGAGGAGAGAGGAAATCTCAGAGACCCACAGTAAAGTAAAAAAAATTTCTGTATTAGTGAAGCACATATAATTTACAGGCATTAGCTTAGGTACTGAACTTTGTTTCAGTAACATTTGTTTCTGTCTGGAAACTGGTGAAAATATACAAACTTCTGGGTGTCTCTCGGGAAGAGTAGAGGAAAAGTGTGTCAGCACACAGGAATATGACTGCTGTAAAAGGCTAAGATGCTGGAAATTTGCGGAATGTTGTATGAATACATTTAGTAAGAACCGTGATAGTTGTGAAGAAGAGAAGAGTTAAGAGAAGTGTTGAGAAGAGTTGAGAAGAGAAGAGTTAAGAGGAGAGGTTCGGAGAGGAGAGGTTCGGAGAGGAGAGGAGAGGAGAAGTTCGGAGGGGAGGG
>WHYT01014896.1:109828-137367 GCA_009806455.1 Tetrax tetrax | reverse complement strand
TTTTTTTTTGTCATTGTTTTTGTGTGGTTTTTTTTTTTAAAGGATGATTATTTTGCCCCAAACTATGTGAAATGCATATCTGTTTTCAGTAGTCTCATTACTCAATATATTTAGGTACTTTGTATGGAGAGGTGATAGTTGTCTTCACTACTGTCAAAATCAGTACCCGTTGTAATGAGCTGTTTTAGCTGCTCACCTCTGAAAATGGCCTTCTTTTCAGTACCCTGGAGAAAAGCCAGCTACACCTGCTTTCTATGCCAGATAGGATTTTCCTTGCAGAAGAAGAATTCCCAGGAGTTTTACTGGCTCAGCATTAAGACTGTCAGTGCAAAGGAGCTGTACCAGGAGCCAAAGATTTGGATCAAAATAGCTTGTATCCCATCACATTATACCAGGTTCAATCCTACTTTCCAACTATTGAAAAATTATTCTTTCAGTAGTTTTGTGCTTTCTGTTTGTTTTTGGTTTGTTTGTTGGTTGGTTTTGGGTTTTTTTTTTTTTTTTTTTTTTTTTTAATTAGATAGAGATTAACTTTCCATTTTAATACTGCCTGAAGGTTTCGGAGCGTTGTTTCAGAATGAGGTTCCAGTTGCAAAACTCTTTTTACATGTCAGAAAGCAATAAATCACTGTACAGCAGCTTCCAGGTACTGTTCTACCAAAATTTCAATTGGAATTTTTTAAGAAAATTGTGCTAGTAGTCTCCTTCTCCTAGGACAGATTTCTTAGCAGGATGCTATGGTTCACTACCTACTTATCAGTTCCTTGTTATATACTGAAAGTCAAAGAATTACAGAGTAATTAAGGTCACAAAGACTTTCTGAGATCACATTGTCCAGCCTTCTGCAGGCCCTCTACAGGAGCAGCTTCAAAGTTAGACCAGGTTTCTCAGGGATGCCCAGGGATCTTCTCCAAGGATGGGGACTCCATAGCCTCCCTGAGTAACCTGCTGTGGTTCTTAACTATAATCACATAAGCGATTACCCTATATATCCAAAATGAATTTCTTTTGTTGCTTCTTGTAGTATCACTGTGGACCTCAGATATGAGCCTGTCTATTTCCTCCATCACCCTTTTTTTTTTATTTGTAGTTGACCAAAGACAGCTTTTAGTTCCCCCAGCTAAGAAATTCCAGCTCTCAATCTCTCCTGCTCCAACCACTGATCTTCTTGGTGGCTTCTGCTGGACTTTCCTCAGCTTGTCACTCTTGTACCAGGGAACCCAAAACTAGCCATAGTACTTTGGGTATGGTCTCATGGTAGCTGAGTTTGGGGAGAATCATCACTTTCCTAGGCTATTGGCTAGATTACTGTTGATGCAGTCCCAAAAGTGCTTAGCCCATATGACAGCAAGGACATGTTGCAGATGTTCAGCTTGTTGCTTACTGGGGCACTACATCCTTTCCACCAGAGATGGTCCCCAGAATGTTGTTCCTCAGAGTGTACCGTTGCATAGAATTGTTCCAGTTCTAAGTCTTTGTCGTGCTCTTTAGCGAGACTGTAATTCCCCAGATCTCCCTCCTTACTCTTTCTAAGTGAGTGCAACGCAGCCTTCTTCCAGTCACTTGGTGCCTCCAGCAGTCATTATGATCTTTAAAAAATTGCAGACAGTAGTATCAAAATGACATCAGCTCGAGCAGTATACTTGTAAACATCTCAGCTATTTCCATGGCTTTATATATGTCCACTTTGCTAAGGTAGTTCCTGGTACTATAGTCCTCTGTTGTGCTTTCCTTCACTTCCCAAATTCTATTGTTAGGCACACAGATCTGGTAAGGTGAGAGCAGACTTAGCAATAAAGATGGAGGAAAGAAAGCATGGGTTGACTCAATCTTCTGTATTTTTCATCACTTTGTTTCCAATCCCCTTCAGCACAAGACAAGCATTTTCCTTGGCTTGCTTTTTGCTGCTAATGTAGTTAAAGAAGATGTCCTTGTTGCCTTCCACATCTCTTGGTAGACTGAACTCCAGCTGAGTTGCGGAGCTGTTCTAGTTCCATCTCTGCTAACTCAGGAAATGTCTCTATAGGTCTTTTAGAAAATCCATCTCTACTTATTCTATCTTTGTACCTTTTGTGTTTCAGCTGAGTCTGGATTTCCTGTTTTATGCATGCTGACCTTCCACTATAGTTGCTTCAGTCCCTGCATGTTGGGATTGGCCATTCTTGCAGGTGGTTGGCCATGAAGATCAGCCGGGATTCCTGGGCTTCTTTGCCCTTCAGGGCAGTCTCCCGTGTGATCCTGTCTAACAGTTCTCCGAAAAACTGTAGTTTGATCTCCTAAACTCCCAAAGATAATGTTTTATTTTCCTATTCACCTTCTTCGATTCTCTCAGGACCACCAGCATCCGCAACAAAACAATCTGGAAATTTCTGGAATTGCTTCTGCTGTACTCTGTAACCCTCTTAGCAAATATGGTTAAAGTCTTCCACAAGAACCACGACTAGTGATCAGGAGATTTCAAGGAGACTGCATCCGTTGTCTCTTTTTGATCAGGCAGATGCCTGACGCATCTTCCTTTTTTTCCTCACGATCCCTCTAATCCTGACCCATAAGGTCTCGACAGGCCTCTTGGCTTATTCCTTTGCAGAACTCCCTATGTGCTATCCATGCACATGCTGCCTATCCACACATGCTCCGCATGTGCATCTATCCATGTATCCCTCCACCACCACACTCCATCACCACACTCCAGTTCTACAAGCTATCTCAACAATGATTGTATAGTTCTGCAGTTGTGCTTGTGCACCTTTAGAATATCTCTTTTAGAAATATCTCGTGTCTGATTTCTCCTGCATATATTGACATGCTCTTGAGATGGGCCTACAGTTTCTTACAGGCTATTTCATTTGTCTAAATTACCAGATTATTCATAGAATCGTAGAATTATAGAATCTTTAACGTTGGAAAAGACCTCCAAGATCATTAAGTCCAACCATCAACCTAACACCACCATGACTACTAAACCATGTCCTGAAATTGTCATGAAATGTTTTGGCTGTAAATGAGTTTTGTATTTCAACCTATTTTCCACTTGTTTTCATGTCTTTAACTAGTCTCTCCTTCAGAATATGCTCCTCAGATGTTGGAGTTAAAGACCTTTAGTTGTACGGATCACTTTTGTTCTCTTAACTTAAGCTACTGAATTTACTGTTTTCCAGTCATATGGTACCTTTCTGTCTTGAAAGGTTTGTTATAATCATTGTGCCTGGCTTACACTGACATATGAAGGAGCCATATGGTGTCACAATCTGGGAACTGGATGAAGACCACCAGATCATGTCACATAGCTTGCATACAAACTTCTAGTCACTGGTAATATAAAAGTAGAAAGATCTTCTGATCTGCTATCAGTACTGCAAGCCATACATATTCTTAGTACTGCTTAGTATCAGCTCATTTTAGCTGATAAAAAGTGAAATTTGTGTGGAAGAAACTGAAATTATTCAGTTGCATTATATTTGTATTCTGTGGTTGGTACCTTTTCTAATGTTACTGTATCTATGATATATAGATCTATCACAACATGTGCTACTGTGCTCTAAATTTCAGACTTAAAAAAAAAATGATAAATGTAGACATTAGCATTCTCATGGGCTCGGCCATCAATATTTCAGCTTAGGTAAACAGGAGTTTTGCCTAATTTATTGGTTCTTATTATATCTAGTACGTAGAAGCTGAATTCACCTCTACTTGGGAAATTCCCCATCTGCCTGGAAAATGACCTTTTCTACTGTGCTAATCAATCTAGCAGAAGGGACACAGTTGGTTAATATTTTAGAAAAATGGCTTCACTTGTCACCAACTAAATTGTCATGATTTTGACCCATTTTGAAATGAGTTAACATTTGCTTCCTTTCTCATGCTTCGTGCATAATTCATTTGGATTCTCACTACACTTGTGCTATGCTTCTGGAGTGAGGATGTTTTGTATAGTCACTCTTAAGAGCAATAGTAACACATTTATCAAAATGTCATAGTGAACAATGAAACCTCATTATATGTCACTGAGAGTTGAATGAAAAGCGATGCTACATCTAGGCTATTTTATACCTAAATCATGGAAGGTGAAAGACGGAGAACAAGTTTTCATTGCTTTGATTGTATTCCAGTTTTATTTGTTCTCCGAGAGCTCTCACATAAGTCAATGTTAATGTTTTTGGTCTTGATCCTTCTCTGCTGGAGTTACTGGGAATTCCACCAATTATTTCACTGGGAACAAAAACAAACTCCATGTGAATGAAATTACTCATGTGTAAGAGTTTGGAAGATAATATCCTCTAGGGCAGAGGCTGTCAATTTTGTTTGTACTGCACAGCACTGAAGATATTCTTCATGATAGACCAAAAAAAAAAAAAAAGAAAAAATTTGAACACTGCATGCTATACCACATTGCTGTACTGCAATTCCACCAAAATAGGAGGTCATTATTCAGAACTATTTATACAGACAGGATAAATAGTTCAGTTTGACTACTGAAGTGTACATTGGAAGTTATAATTTGTAATTAAAAAAAAATATACTGTACATTTACATCTTATCTTTGGACAAATGGCTTTTTCTATGCCTCTTTCCCTTCACCTCATCTAACTACCTGGATATATGGCTTTGTCTTATGGATGAGATTCTTTGCTGCTATGGTGATGAAGTGTCTCTGCTCATCAGTCCTGAACACAAAGAAAAATAATTTAATCCATGTGTTATTATATCTTAAAGATCCAAATTCCATGCAGTAACACCTCTTTTATCAAAGTGAAAATTTGGTCACTTTCCATCAAATCCAGCCCTTTAATGAAAAAATGAGCAAAATCAAACATTCATCATCAACATAGAACATTCATCGACAAAGCAGGCAGTATAAAGTAGACTTTCTTAAGCTAAGAGTATCTTCACCCTGGAGCGAAGGAACAGAAGTATCTGTTCACTAGTTTTACCTGTCACATTACCCAAAACCAATCTTTCCCTAGAGTACAGGTTACTTCTATGGATGTGGGGTGAATGAAGGCTTCCTAACAGCATGTATTGTCTCCATCTAGCAATTTCATTAGAAAAGGTTTCTGCTATCAAAGACACTAAAAAAAATAGGAGTTAATCCAAGGATGACAATGTAAAAACATAAGCATAAGCTTTGCCATGTTGACATACAGCCACACTGTCAGTCATTGTCAAAATTGTAGAGCGTAGCAGCATATCACATCTTTTCCTGTCAAAATGTTCCCTCTCACAAAGGTCAGTGCATTCATGACATAAATCTGTTATCCTATTATTGTCATAAGTATCATGAGAAGAAGGAGGTTCAGTCAAATGTTTGGAACAGATAGAGTCAATGCAACTTAATTCAGGAAAGGGCCATATTTCCCTTTTCCCTCTGTCAGGCTGCCAGCCATCGGCGTGAGCATTCCCTCTCACAATCTGTTTGTGTTCCAGTGAGTAATAACTTTTTACTGGCTTGGAAAATGACTATCCCATTACTAGCAAAGTGCATTCATGGAATCAAGTGCCTTTTGAACAGTTAAGTACATTGTGCCCTTTAAATAGACCAGAAGGCTTCAGATGAAACCCTTAAAACTATGGCAAATCTGCTGGAAAATTAAAAATATAGTAAATCCAGTGATGAAATCAGGCATATTTATGAGCTTCTCAAATATACAGCCACTTAAAATAGTTTGTTACTCAGTGGAATTTATGAGGGTTTTTTTTTTTTTTCTCCACAACAACCTAAACCTCCAATAAGTCATGTGCATTTGTAATACATGGAAAATAAAGAAAAATAATAAAATCTGGCATGAATTATGTCAAATTGCTCACAGCAGTGTTTTGTTTCACATCTATTTGAAAAGATCCCAAATCATCAGAAAAACTGAGCATGACTATCTTCCCAGTAACACCAGGATGAACTGGGAGTAAATGCAACTGAAATTAAGAAATGCACATTAGTATAAAGCTACAGTAAATACTAGGATCATCAAGCCTACTGGATATAAACATATGTTGGTTAAAACACATACAAACATGTATCAACATGTGTCAGGAAATAGCAATTATAGATATTAAGTTTTCTGGATGGGGCTGGTCTGCTTCTTAAAATCAACAAGATGACCGGGCTAAATCTTGTTCATAAATTGAATTCACGTGATTCATGTGACTTTAGAATTTATTTTGACATTGTCATTATAATGTTACAGCCATGCTAACATTAAATTTAAGGGAATAGGGGAGGATGGTGTGTGAGTTTACACTCTAGTGTAAATTGTAGAGTAAAGTGTAGCGTAGATTTTGAAGTATCTGATCATTCAGTCACAGAATACAGAATTGCGGTATTGGAGGATTGATTGGACTATTTTTCATCTTTTACTGGTTAAGCCTATGATCTATGCTAAATTACTTCAGTACATTAGTATATTTAGTATAAAGTAGAGAGCTTAGAAGCTCAATAAGAAACTGACGAAGAAGTAAGTCTGAGTAGGAATATCAATAATTTGATATTTTTATCACTCTTTGAGTTATATACCCTTGTTTTTTACTAGTTGTCTTAGAATTGCATGAGGAACAGTAAAATAATGTAATTCTTTTTAAATATTTTTAACTTAAATTAGTAGTAATTCTTTGTTTAGTTTTTAAGAATCTGAAATTTTTAGTTTCATTAGTCTTAGGCCTAGATTAAATATGAAAAGAAAATATTGATACGTCTCAGGGATGATGATAAAAACTATGGAACTAAAAAAAAATCTTCCAGAAGTCCAGAGAGAAAGTTCAGCTTTTGTTTTGAAATTATTTGTTCTGTTACTCCCGTCATAAGAAATAAGACCAGAAAGTATTTCATCATTATTAATTCCCTGTATCATTTCTGATGCAATATATAGGCAAGTTTCATATTATAATCAGATCTGGGACAAGAAAATTAATACAGCAAATATGTTTAAGCGTTCATCTACAGTTGGGGTTAATCAAAGGCCAGGGAGGGGAGGGGAGGAGGATGTGTATCTTGATGTATTGCTGGCATACTAAGTTCTCACCAGACTGGCTATCTTCATATATTTCACAGCCATATTTTGGTTGCAGTCTTTATTTATATATATACATATATATTTTTGTTTTTTTTCTTAGGAAGTTGGCTGCAATTTCATCAGCTTCGATCAGACATCCTGACAGCTTTATTAAGGTAAGAGTACTAGATGTAGACTACGTATATTTTAAAAAAATGTCATCAACTTTGATGTACAACTGAGCATAAAATCAATTAAGAATTCATTGTTTAGAGATGGTGTGGAGATTTTGTTGTGTGGGAGAGGCAGGTTGGGCCAGAGAAAAAAAGTCAAATGAAAGAAGTGTATAAAGCTGTTAATTTTATGCTTTAATGTGGTGCATCCAGGTGAGCTGGGTTTGGATGCCTGAGTCACTGTTACACGTGCCAGCTGCAAGGCTCCTGCACCAAGCGTTGGGGTATCTGTGCTGTGTGCATCCACCAAGTACAAGAGAGGGAAGGACAGAGTTTCCATATCCACCAGCTATTTGTATTTTGATAACTGTGCCATTCCCTTTGTCTTGACCAGGATTGTTGGTGCTTAACACACTCAGGCCATGAAGGCGTGAAATTGCTGTTCCACTGGTAATTTCAATGGTTAAAGAGATAAAAACAACCACCACAATCCACAAAAAGGTGGAAAACAATGATTTTGTTTCTTTTTCTTGCTCCCCTTAAAAACAATCCCTTTCTCTTCTTCTCTAATAGCCTTGATATTGTTTTGTTAAGAGTCTAGAATCCTTTTGAACTGTACATGGATTTGTCTCAGGTTCCTTTGGAAAGCATCACTCTAAACTTCTGCTAAATTTGCCCTCTCAGGCATGGAGAATTCTTTGTAAAGGTTTGGAAGCCTGGCACCATGGTCTGGTGGTGGTACCTTGGGCAATTCACCTGTCTTTTCTGATAGACATCGTTGCTATAATATCCATGTCAGCTAATTGAAAAGATATATGGATTCCTGTGTGTGACATTTTCACTAGTGGTCGGAATAAAGATGGCATTAGACATATATTTCTAACCATAAAAGAAGATAAATGGTCAAAATTTTAAGCTTTCTCATTGAAATACAGAAGATGAAGTTCAAATTTGAATGCCTGTTTGTAATTAGCAGCATGTGAGTAAGTCTCAAGGGGTATTACAGTTCATTCGCACCAATGAAATGGCTGCGCCAATAAAGCCGCATATTATTAGAAGTCAGTAGAATATTTTACAGTCAAACAAGACAGACTTCCACTCTCTACCACACAGTCCTGTGCAAAAGTAGTGAGATGGGGACTACTATAATTTGCTTACTTGTTAATTCCTTTTATTATTTTTTGTTATTTTGTGTTTGTACTGAAATTATTTTGAAGTTTCAAACCAGGCTGGAGCCGATGAATTAGTTTCAGACAGGCAGGAACATGTTGTATAACCACAGTCCTTTCCCCCAGGAAGCTTTTATGATAATTCCAAGGACTCAGGAAGAGAGGTTGAGCAGATTATCCCTTACAATACAAAAGAAATCAAAGAGAAACCCCAGATAGGTTTGAACATTAAGACAGTGTTTTAAAATACACATTTTCACTTTTACCCTTCCAGTTTGGTTTGGTTTGGCTTGGTGTTTTGTTTTGTTTTTTCTTAATTATAAACTATATTATAATTAAAAATTAGATTTTCATAAGACTCCCGGAGCTACAGATTTTAGAATGTGAGCAATTCAATAAGATTAGGAATATTTAATAAACAAATTTAAAACCTAACTTCATATATACTTATGACGGAATCAAAGACATATTTCTCACTCTATCCTAGCCAGAACCAGGACAATTTATTATCTATGCTTTATCACTAGTTACCCAAGTTTCCATAATGCTATTGAAATTCCTGTCACTCCCCACCTCCCTCCCCAAATATTACACATTTGATAAAACAAGATAATATAAAGGGAAGAGTGCTTCCTGTGTTCCATATTTTCTCATATTAATTGCCATACTTTTTTTCTTTTCTGATGCATTCCAGACATATTTTGCACTAGGACATTGATTATGACCTTGGATAAAATTACTTAACTCATTTTGTTGTTTGTTTATTTCTCCACCATCCACCCAGTAGAAGAGCCAGTGAGAAAAATGTGTGACATTCCTGACATTTAGAAACTGTAGTAGAAAAAGCATGTGCTATAGCTACCAACCCTGCGAACATATGTGGAGCAGTTTGTGTGGTATATCGTGTCAAGAATGAGATCCTTGTGTTTGGCTACTGCATATGCAAGATTCTGTGGAACAGACTTCTGTAAGTGGCATACTGTACGAGTGTGATTGTCACCATGGCCTTTCTAATGTAAATCTCCAAAACTGACAAGATATTTTTTGAAGCTTTTATCGTTGGAGTCTATCTTGTGTGTCCAGTCTTTCCTGCGTCAGCATGTCCTGTTTATATCAGACTTGTGACTGCTCTGACATATGCTGTTAATACGGAGTCTTTTTAAGGAGCTTGCACTTGCAGAGCTGAGCGCCAACGTGTTCCTCACACATCCTACACAAAGTGCCCCTCTTAGAAAATGGACAGAATCAGCATTATTGGCAGTTTTCTTCAGGGTGAATGTGTATAAATCCAGCTGCATTACACTTTATGATCAGAACAAAGAGAACGAATTGGAATCTGGCCTGAGGGTGTTTAATATTACATGAATTCAAATTGTGCAAAGAAGCTTAAAAAATCCTTTTGTGAATTGACACCATAAGACTACAACCAGTTATGGAATCTCAACTTCCCTATGCTGACATACATATGAAAGGGTCTCCAGCCTGACAGAAGGGTGGCTGATGCCCAGCACTGTGACATTTTCCTCTCTTTATTAATCTCTGCAGGTTGTTTTTGGCACAATCTGCTCTGCACTCTAAGACCTTTATGGCTGAGAAAGAGTTTGGTTTGCCTTACAAATCTCACTCAAGGCATCTCAGACTTCCCAAGCAAAAGGCAAGCCACAGGGATAGCTTTGAAAGACCAAGCTGGAAGGAGACAGTGTTTCCTAGCAGGATCTATCCAACTGTTTATTAATGCAACCAAGTCAGGGCAAAATGTTAATATTCACTCAAAATGGGAAAGAGCCAGCTGCTGAACCCTTTGAGTTCCTTCCTCCCTTCTTCCTGATCTGGCTATGGATATTTCAGAAAATGAGTTTAACCAAATACTTCTGTTAAGATATAAGCCACACTTAATTGCTGCCCAACCGAAGAACTTAGTATTCTGTTAAATATCCCTTTCAGACCGTTTACTTTATTCATAAGCTTCCTTTCCTCAATATGCTCATTCCCTGCAAACAGAAGACCGTCTCACCTGTTCTCTACTTCTTTGCATGCTGATAACTCTTCTCCTCTCATAAATTCCATTAATTAATGAATAGTCAGCAGGGAATTGTCTCCTTAGGCTCATTAAAGAAACGGACACTAAAATGATATGAAAGCAGCTGCCTCCTTCTTGCCATTCCCATCTCACGGCTACTGCTTTCCTCATCAGTGCTAAATAATCACACAGCTTTGATTAGCAGTCCAGTTACTTACTGCAGCTGCATTTGGAGATGGAAATCTTAACTACACGGTCATGTTTAATTGATATTCTCATCAAACTGTTAACATTGTAAAAAAACACAGCACTTCAAGACAGCAAGCTTGTGTATGTATATTAAATTCTGCTGTAAGTTTTTTTGACCTTGTAGGCAAATAGAAAAGACACGTTGTTTCTTGAAGCTTTCTCATAAACCACTGATTGTCAGCTGAGCTCATTTGGGAACCAGAGGTAAAATTTGAAAATTCTCAGGCCAGACATCATCCTAAACAGAAACATATTTGATCGTCATTCCCGTGCCTAAATGTGAGTGCTCATTTCTATGCTGAAAAATTTAGAAACTATGCATTTTAAAGCAGAGGATGATGCCTTCTGAATTTCATCTAAAGATTTCTAATCAAAAACTATTCCCCATCAAAAGGGTAAACCTATAATGGACAGATAATCTACATCATGATTGATGTAAACCAGCAGTTTGGAAGATGTTCTAATTCATTCATGGTGGTTGGGGCCACACCTACCTATACACATATTTATATTTAACCTGTGCCAGACTTGGTGTTTAAATTCTAACTCATCCCTTGTTGTTAAAACCTTATTCATAGACCAGACCACATCAGGACAGACCCCTCTACTCTAAGGTTGCTGAGACACAATGGTCCTCTACTACTATAGTGTTTAAACGGGAGGACTTTTGCAGCTTTGAGGTAACATAACAGGTATTGTTGCTAACTGCCTGTTAGCAATTGGTACTTCCACTCAGCTTAAATCAAGTCGCTTACCAGGCTCTAGAACTAAATGAGAGATGAGCCATAGAACAAGGGGAAAGTCTTTGGTTGGGTGCTGACTTGTGGTACTGAAACCCACATTCAAATTCAGCCCAAAGAAGAGGGGAAGAGATAATTTGCCATGGGGCATACCAGAAAGCATCCAAAATCAGAACTAATAAAATAAAATCTTTAAGCTCTGGCCCCAGAATTAGTATATTGAGTGTAATTCTGAATTGACCTAAAATGAAATGGAAAGACTTCAAAACTCTTTGTCTCCTTGTTCATGAATTTGCATTTCAGGACTGGATTTGGACTTTCATTATGAAACGTAATCACCTCTTGATGACAAAAAAAAAAAATCCTTTCAAATCCAAATGTTATCTTATTTGTAAATAAAGAATCCTTGCCAGACCTGGTTTGACCTTGAAAACTGTTCAACTCCACTTGGAGAAATTTTCATTTGATATTTCACAATCTGAGCAAATTTCTGTGAATCTACAGTTTCTGAATAATTTCCAGTGAATTGGAAACTGAAAATCCTAATTTTATTTCATACTAAGGTGAACTTTTGAAGGGAATCTCCCAGTTGTCTGCACTTACTGCATTGCTGGAACACAATTTTTTCCCATTTTGCTGTGCTCCTCAGTGTGGGCACACCCTCAAGTGTCTATGAGATCTGGTCTAGATTCTCCCTCTTTATGGTAGCAACTTTAATTATGCCTTTGGAGCTTCAATATCTAAAAAATGGGGTGATTTTTGCTAAGTTTGGTGGGTAGCCACCTGAACTTGTACCAGAGACCAGTAAAGGTGGATTCAGAAAAAAACCCTAGTTAAGACACTTTTCTTGTTGATCAAACAGGAGATCTAGACTCTTGCTGTAAACATTTTAAATCATTCTACCGTGAAGAATCATAGCTTTTCTACTCTGTTTGGATTTAGCAGAGAAATTTGGACTTTAAACTGAGGCAGCCAGATTTTGAAAAAGTAGTTACAACCCCACTCTCTACCTTCAATTCTTCACTTGAAAGAGCCTCAGATTTTCTTGATAGTTGGTGTTGTATCATGTTAAATATTATTACTTCAAGTAAATAACCTAAAATATTTCCTTTCTTCTTTCAACAGCTTAGCTTCTTTCTGTACTGTATTATTCTGTATTAATTTAATATCTCCCTTTGACCTGTCTTACAGCAGCAGTGAAAAGATTTATGTAGCTGAGTATATCATATATATAATGATTTTATGCAAGTGTATAGGGGATTCACATCTGGTATTAAGATTATTTAGAAATATCATAGCTCTACAGTAAAAAAAAAAAAATAAAAAAAAAATCATTCTCTGTAGCAGTTTGTAACTTGGCTCCAAGCACGGGCATCTCAGCTGCCTTAAATTAGATTAAATTAGTTTAAGCCTAAACGGATGATTCATGGGCATCCTATAAACTTCGTAGTATAAATTCAAAATTTCTAGTGGCTTCAGTAGGTTTTGGCTCAAATTCAAATGAAGCCAGATTCTAACATGAAAAAAAAAAATTATATCCTTGAAATCTAGTGCACATCTGGTAATTGTTGCAATATCTAGCCTTATTTTAACTATTTGAACAGAAATTTTAATATCAGTTGTGTTCACTAAAGATATTCCAGCTTTCCAATTCCTTCAAACCTTTCCTTTGCTGAATAGAAGTCTCTTGAAAGCCATTCACTAAACCAAGCATCCTGTAAGGTAGACAGAGTTTATCAGTTCATTTCTCACAAACAGCACACATATCATTTTGTACTTAATGCTGTTGCTCCACATCAACTACCATAATGCGTAATAATCAAATGAAACAGAAAGATTGCATCCGCTACAGCGGAGTCAGGATATCTATCTGCTAGTAAGGATCTTAAGACAGGAGAGCAGAGCAAATTATTAGATTTGAGATCTGTGTTCACACTCAGAAAGAGAAGGAGCCTGTATAAAGGGAAAAGGAGACCCCTGACAGCACAGACTAAATATGTAAGGAATTTTTGCTTAAATATAGAGGCAGATGAATCAGTGTTTTGTGCCACTGCTCTGAAAAAAAACTCTGTGCCTTTTCTAACACAAGAAGGAAGAGTAACAGGTAACCTGTATTAACCTGTGCTGGGTTGTTTTTCATTTAGAAAGGTACAGTGTATAGCTCTGTAAGGAATGTGTTTTGATTGAAGTAACTTGTAGTTAGAGCCCTGCTGGAAGTCCTGCGATGAAAACACTTCTTCGTCTGTGCCTCACTGCCTGAAGAGCCTTGCTGCTGGCATTATTGACAGTGGTTGACAGCATGGTGAACTGCAGCTATTTCCACTCAGTCAGGAATCTGAGATTTTCCCAAGGCAAAGAATTATTTTTGCCTTTTGGACACACTTAGTATTTGTGTTGCCTTGGAGAACACTTCTGCAATACAGATCTAACAATATTTGGAGGAAATAATCAGTTAGGCTGTAGTCTTTGGTCCAGCAGACTTCAAGAAGGCTTCAATAGAGGCAGGAAATTACTAGCAGTGCTGACCTCTTCCCAGGTAAGGATGCCCTAGCAGTCTCTAACGTGCTGAAATTCTGGTTTACTCTTGCCCAGAACTACCCCAGTTTCACCAAAGGTCACCGTGGCAGAGCACGTACTGTGTTTTGCCTGTACCACTCATTTATTTGTATATATCCCCGTTTATTTTTGATATTTCTTCTTTTGCTAATACTGATACCAACAACATATACTGTGTTTAGAGTACACAGGCATTTGTGGCCAGTGTACAGACGTGCATCTGCAGCCAGATATCACAAATGATTTTGTCTATTATTGATTTCATGTGTCAGTTTGTTCATTGCTTTTTTGAGAAACCAAGAAAAACACATCTTATATATTCATTTCTGGGTTCTTGACTGATTTGTCAACAATTGAAATCAGTGGAAAAATACTATCATATGAGAAGGTGAGTGTGAAGATCATGTAGCCAGGTCATTATTTACACTGTATAAATGAAAGTGGCACCACTTCCTCGTCTATTCATGCAGATAATCCTAGATTTCTGTAAGTTCCAAATATCTGAACAAGGAAATACACTTATACTTTTATGTAAACCTTGCTTCTTATCTTCAGTATATTCTCATTTATGTAGATTCTTCCTTTCTAGAAATTCAGACAAATAGATTAAAAGAAATACCAATGATCTAAGTTGTTATGTAGAAAATCATCAATAGGTGAGACATTATTTCTACCATATTTTTATCTAATTCAAAGGCTCTTGACACTAAATGGTATTATTATAGATGTCCCTTTTACATTTTTTATTTTCTATGATTATGATCTTTTTCAAAACATAATGCCAATGTGTGCAGAACACGAGAGCAAAATTATTTTCAAATTATACTGGGCCACAGTGGTCACATTAGAAAGTGACACAACACCCTGATTCCTTTTTAGGAGTTTATATTAGCTAAAGACACAGCAAGGAAATGTTTAGACATGAAGGACAATAGGAAGGTGTTGTCTTGTGTCAAAACAAAATTGAAATCGAGTACACCCAGAGGGTACATAATTTATTTCAAAAAATAAAGCTTTCCCTCCTTCTTACTCTGCTATTTCCAGTTAATCGGAAATAAATTGTCCTATTGTGGATATGAAAGTCCTATTTACCCAGATACTAAAAAAGGCTTTTACTGGTCCTTTAAAGCAGAAGCTTAAATCAAACCACTGGCAGATCTGTCAACAGCATATTTTTTCTGCTCTTTTGGAAGAATGAAATTTGAGATTTTAATGATAATAATTGGAATTGTTTTGAGAAATGACACAAAAAGAAAAGGACATGCAATTGTTTCAGGAGAAAGAATAATCATTAATGTCTTCCTTCATATCTGTTGCACTATTTTTCAAGGATAAAACAAATAGATATGCATGCCATGCTAGATATGAAAATAGCTTCACTAGCAAAGAAAATAAAGGCATCAGAGGGATAAGGGTTTTCCTTAACCTGCAGAATACATTATCACATTCATGGCATTCCTCAAAGCCATGAATGTGAGTAAATACGAACAGAAGGAATTTAGGGTTATTCGGGGTTATCACAGGAACCCAAATAAAAGATTTTCATGTTGATCTGTTTTTGTGAGATGCAAATGAAATACACAGATGCTTTAGGGAGGAACAAATTTAACAACTCTGAAACTGTGTATTTAAAAGCATAATACAAATTTTAATCAGCATTTCCATATGGAAAGTTCTGTGGATGGGGCTGCAGAGCTCACGTAAATTCAACCATTTTTGTCAGTGTTTGTGGCACTGCGGCTAATAAGAAGCATCTCACAAGGACAAAAGGGAAAGCTGCTATAAACATTGGGATCAGTACTTTGGCAAAATGCTGCCTTCCATCCCCTGCCATCTTCCATAGACCTCAGCCCTCCCACTCCTTTTCTCTAGCACATTATAGTAATGATTTTGGGGGGAGTTCTGAGGTGTGTGGGATTAGAGAGGATATATGTGGAAGACAGTATATTTGCTACATGTTTCCTACAATCACAAGTGTCAGGACTTGGTGATCAGATGATCATTCCAGTCTTTTTTTCTTAAGGAACTGTTGGCTACTAACGAGTGCTACAACACCTTTGGGAAAATTACTCTTAAGGAACCCTTAACAAATCAACTGATAAATTACCATTATCAACAAATACTTATTTTTAAACAAATGAAGTTGTACTCCAAACTTTTACTGACTAAAAACAGTAGTCAAGGATGTCTTGAAGAGTGGCCAGAAAAATATGAAACAAAATTAAAGAATTATTGCATTTATGTATTCACATAGCAGATAGGTTACTGAGATTATGATGACTTATTTTCTCTTTGCACTCAGTCAACTCAGCTTTTAAATGTGGGATCTACTAGGCAAAGTTTAGGATAGTCTAAACAAATAAACTAGCAGTCTTTGTCTGCTAGTCTTTGACAAAGTTTAGGATATTTTCAAATTTTAGGAAAAAATTTGTAAAGATCCTTGCATTTCAGACAAGGTGTATTTAGCAAACATAGCTTCCCCTGGAGCTTTGTACTTCACATAATTACATTCCACATACAGTAATTGAAACTTGTGAATACGTCAAACTGTGTGTTTTCACAAATCCGTAGCAATCAACTCAAATTATTTAAATTCACTATTTGACATAATTGCTATAAATATGGCAGAAAAAGATATTTCTAGGGTGTATTACTTCATAACTATATCAAATGACTACCTAGGGATATAACTGGATTGTGTTCCTATGGAAATCTGAAGGGATAGCAGCACTCACTACCAAATTCTTGTTTTTCTGCAAAATCTATTTAGATTTACTAAAAGATATACTAAAATGGAAGGGAAAGCTGTATAGTCTGGGACCATCCATGTCCCTCTCTGATTCAGAAACAACCATAAAATCAAGCAGTTGGAAACTGCTGGCCAGAAGCTCAGCAGCTGTCAGGAGGAAGAGTTCTACTGAAGTCAGAAAAACAATGCTGATTTTTACCAACAGAGAATCAAAATCGCACTTCAAGGGAGAACACTCATGCTGGTTGGCCTACATTGCTGCCATAGACTTGTTACCTCCACAAAGACTACTCTAAGACCAGAAGTTGTACTATTTGTTGTGCATTTCATGTGTGACAAAAATAGCTCTCCAGGGGTTCATGAAAGCCAAATGCTGATTGTAGTTTCCAGCCCTTCTGAACCTTTGAGATGGCATCAATCCCTGAGAAAAAAGATTTCTCCAACAACTTTGCTCTCAGAAGTGCTACGAGGATTGAAATGGAAAGGAGAGGGTCAGGGGATGGAGTGGATCTGGATATCCTAAATTATGGTGGAACGTTTCTTAACATAAGGTCAGGGAGTTCGTTTGTCCCAACCTGATAGCTGGCTGGCAAGAAAAAAAGCACACAGGATATTAATTGATAATATGTATTGATGATGGTGAAAAGAATAAATAGAGTTATTGCAGGAAATGGATGCATAAGAAAATATTTTTATAGCGGTGTTAGTAAACATGAGAACTGTCCAGGAGTCTTTTACAACATCTCAATTCTAACTTCTTTTTGATAGTCCCTGGAGGTAAGATGAATTAATGAAGAGGAAAGAAAAAGCAGAAAGCCATGCAGATAGGTTTTCCATCCCTATAATAATATTTGTGTGGATTAAAAACAAACAAAAAACCCACAAACAACAAAACAAAAGCCAACCAAAACATGCTGAAACTGGCCTAGTTGTATCACAGATGTCAGCGAGAAATCCAACCACCAAACATATATTACTGCAGCAGGAAAACAAGAGGAGCAGGCTGCTTAAAAGGAGGTGTTGTCTTTTACTTTGTCCCTCTTACTGCATGGTGGAAAGCTGAATTTCAACTCTTGAAATCATATTTTTTTCTCTCTGTAAGTTCCCTCAAGAGTCAGAGCTCCCTGTGGACATTTCCTATGGCAGTGCTCTGAAGTGGGTCGAAGCAGAGAAATGTCTTAGAAAGGAGAGCTAACTTGTTCATCATTATCTTTCTTTTTTTTTAAAAAAAAAAAAAAGGAGATATTGTGTGGTTTTCTTCTGCAAACAGACTGATCTGTACATGTGTATGTATCTGTAGGAACACAGTATTTTATTTAAAAAAAAAAAAAAAATTGTATCTATCCAACACTTAGTTTAAGAAGAAATGATACAAACAAAAATGTAGCTAAATTCCCCAGTTATGAATCATGTATCACTGCTTCAGCGTGTTTCATGGATATGAGAAGTATGGGCCCGGCAATCCAATGCAACAATTGTTTCTCAAAAACCAAAGCTGCTTCTAGCTGCAGAATTGCCACTTGAGCTGTCCAGTGGCATGTGAACAGCTGAAGTTAAAAACAACCAAACATTCTTTTTAATCAATACAGTGATTTAAACTGAAGTTACATTCACCCTCTATCCAAAGCTTGGATAGTCTGAGAAAAAGATTCAAGCCATTATGCATTGAGACACATGAATAATTTTGCAGAGAATTTATGTGGAATTAAAAGTATTCCAAAAAGTAGAATTAATTCAAAAATTATGGTTAACGCAGTGTAAGATTAGATGTTCAAACAGAATGAAAATGCGGTAAGTACAGCACTTTATCCCGTATAATAGAGGTGACACACAAACAAGACTTCTTCAGTGGAGCGCATGAAGCAGGAGGATTACATTCCTTCCACTCATCACATAATATTCCCAGATGAAGCACATAAATAAACACGGCGCTCTTGCATTGCTTGTCCTCCCACAAGACTGTCAAAGTAGTGAGGTGTACAAGTAAAACTGGAAGCCTGGGTGGCAATGGGAGGATCTTGGTTTGTACAAACGGATGGGAAGAAAAGAATTTTTGCTTAGAAACTTGTTATGGTTTGTCAAGCTCAACAGAGCCTTGACTCAAGGACAGGGTGGAGAGAGAAGATATGTGAGTTCCTAGGTTAATGCAAGTGGCTTTTGCGGATTTAAAATCATCTAGGAATCAAACAACTGGAATTTAGTCTTCATATGATCTTTTTTTTTGCTCTCCTATTAAGGCAATTATTTTTTGTGTCCATACGCCAACCTCAACCTCTGGCAAATTTGCTCCTTCCGTAGGAAATAAAGAGGCCTTGGAGGACTGCAAAAATCTTTGGAATTGATGGAATACAATTAACACACAGGAAGTGGTGGCCCCTGCCCTGTAAGAAGCTATAAAAATGTTTAGAAAGGAGAATTATGGGGTTTTTTTTGTGTATATTGCATAAAAACATAAAAACATAACTAATTAATTCTAGATATTTCTTCTAATTTTCTTTTTCTTTATTTTTTTTTCCACTTATATGCCACTGAGTGCACTTAGAGAGGAAAATGACAGATATATGCAGTCAGATGTGTTTTTATACATACATTTTACATACTCATGACATACATATATATATATATATACATAATTATAATTAGGCCCAGGGTCTTTGTAAGGGAGTCCTTAGGAGCAGCACAAGACAGGGCTGCAAAGTAGACCAGAGGTCCATCCAGGAGATGGGACCAGAGACATGACTGGAGATAGGCTACCTAAAATATAGGTCCAAGGTTTGTCCAGGACAAAGCTGGAGACAGGCACACCTACAGCATAGCTCTGACAGGGAGTAGGAACCCTGTGCAAGAAGGATAGGTGAAGGCCCCAGGTAAGGCTGGTCAGGGCAATTAAGGTTGATTACTGTCAGAGTCCTGACATAGAGATCAATTAGTTAATTACAGATTATTTATTTAGTTCATATTGGTATCACTCCAAACCAAGAGGACTCTTGATTAGCAGGTAGATTTTGCATTCCCCACAAGAAGAGGTCCTTTCATTTAAAATATAACATTAAATGTATATGGTTGATGAAAGAAAGCTAGGGAGTTTCAGAAGTATGTGTTCCTTTACACCTTGTTGAAGTTACGTAAGATAAAGTCTCATTTGAGACTTTACGTAAGATAAAGTCTCATAGTGCTTTCAGATTCAGTAATGGGCGTTCATAGTTAGGGGCAGATAGGGGAGACAAGGAGGGGAGAGTTGCCCTCCATGTCAACCATCAGCTGGAGTGCACAGAGCTCCACCTGGGCATGGGTCAGGAGCTGACAGAGAACTTAACGGTCAGGATTAAAGGGAGGGCAGGGACGAGTGACATTAGAGTGGGGGTTTGCTACAGGCTACCTGACCAGGAGGATAGAGCAAATGAGGCCCTCTATAGACAGATAGGAGCAGACTCACGGTCACAAGTCCTGGTCCTCATGGGGGACTTCAACCACCCCAATATCTGTTGGAAGGACAACACAGCAGGGCACAGGCAATCCAGAATTTTCTTGGAATGTGTTGATGACAACTTCCTTCTGCAAGTAATAGAGGAGCCAATGAGGAGAGATGCTATGCTGGATCTTGTTCTCACCAACAGGGAGGGGCTGGTGAGGAATGTGGAGCTCAAGGGCAGCCTTGGCTGCAGGGGTCACTTGGCTGCAGTGACCATGAGATGGTGCAGTTCAAGCTCCTTAGGGCAGTGAGGAGGGCACACAGCAAGATCACTACCCTGGACTTCAGGAGAACAGATTTTGTCCTCTTCATGGATCTACTGGGCAAAGGATGAAGAGATAAAACCCTGGAGGGGTGAGGGGCCTTGGAAGGTTGGTTGATATTCAAGGAGCACCTCTTTCAACCTCAAGCTCAAGTTGGGAAAAAATGCCAGGAGGCCTGCATGAATAAAAAGGTGCTCCTGGGACAAATGAAAAACAAAAAGGAATCCTACAGATGGTGGAAGCAAGGACAGGTAGGCTGGGAAGATTACGGAGAGATTGTCTGATCAGGTGAGGAAGGCTAAAGCTCTCACACAATTAAGTCTGGCCAGGGACATCAAGGAAAACAAGAAAAGCTTCTTTGATTTTATCAGGGATAAAAGGAATACTAGAGAGAATGTGGGCCCTCTCCAGAAGGAAATGGAAGACCTGGTTACCTGGGATACGGAGAAGGGTGAGGTACTCAATGACTTTTTTATCTCAGTCTTCACCAACAAGGGCTCTAGACACATTACCCAAGTTTCAGAAGGCAAAAGCAGATACTGGGAGAATTATGAATTGCCCACTATAGGAGAAGAGCAGATTCAAGACCATCTAAGGAACCTGAAGGTGTACAGGTCCCTGAGATATGATGAGATGCATCATGTGGGTCCTGAGGGAACTGGCAGATGAAGTTGCTAAGCCACTGGCCATTGTATTTTAGAAGTCATGGCAGTCTGGTGAGGTTCCCACTGACTGGAAAAGGGGAACTATAACCTCCATTTTTAAGAAGGGAAATAAGGAGGATTCAGGGAACTACAGGCCAGTCAGTCTCACCTCTGTGCCTGGCAAGATCTTGGAGCAGATTCTCCTGGAAAACATGCTAAGGCACATGGAAAATAAGGAGGTGATTGGTGACAACCAACATGTCTTAATAAAGGGTAAATTGTGTCTGAGCAATTTAGTGGCCTTCTATAAAGGCAGTAAACAGAGTTTACAGCATTGGTGGACAAGGGATGACCAACTGATGTAATCTACCAGCTGCCTGATGTCTCCTCTGGTATTGTTTTAGAAACTTACACAGTTAGAATCATTAATTAATTGAGGAGTTAATTGAGGTTAGACCTTCTGGGTGTCCATTGGCACAGGAAATGAAGCATGACTGTTTATATTAAATTTGTACTTGTAGCTTCTCTCAGAATATGTTTGTTGGACTTAAAAATGCTAAATATCCCAAAACATGTAATTCTGAGATATTTTAAATTTCATAAAACATTAAGAAATTCCAAAATTATGCTAACATGTATGGTTTTTATACCATTGCTCTCTACATTCACAAAGAAACAGCTTATTTACAAGAAGACTTTTTGCTATTAAGGTTACAGGTTATTTCAGAATTATAATGTACTATAACAAATACATTTGTATCACTGACATGTGCTAATGGTTGAGTTATCGCCTGAAAATTTGACACCCCTATTAACACGTCTCAGTTTAAGTTCCTTAATGAGCATTCGAGTTGGTTTTAAAAGACAGTGAAAAGAAAGTTATTACATATTAAATAGTTGCCACTTGTTTATTTAGCACATTACTGAAGATTAACAACAACAAGGGCTGTTCTCATTTACACAGAATCTATCTGCTGAATCTTCCAGTGATGTCTGTTAGCACAGGCCCATTTAAACAAGTTTCAGAATTACTTTTAGGCATGAAATAATCACACCAATTTAATGTAATCCAATTTATCAAAACCTTTCAATCACTCAGATTTAAGGAAATCTTTATAGCTATTGTTCTAGTCTGTTACATTCTTCCAAATTACATTTTACTAATAAGTAAACAAGAGCTGAAGAGAATTGGATTTTATAATATCATATGTGTCCATTGCCTGTAGCGTTACGTAACATCCATTACAGTAAAGTGTTGGTCCTAAAAGCTACTGTTATACTGTGTTACCTGAAATATTTCCACAGTCTCTTTAGGACGTGCTGATAAATTATTCTTTTGTACTATTTTCCTGAAAGACTTTCACCACAAGCAATAAGTCTGATTTTCTATTTACTCCAGTTTTGTATTAATAACCTCTAGGATTCTATTTTTGGAGTAACTTACAATTTTCCACTAATACATTATACTAAAGATTTGAGCACTGATGTTATGAATTTTGTTATAACGTATTCCATCCTGGACTTCCTAAAATATCTTCTTAACTCTTTTCTGAAAGTTCTAGTTTCCTTCTAACTCAGATGAGTTAGTTACTGCACAACCACACTAAGTAGATGCAATGTGTGAGTTAAAGCAGCAGAATCTCACGCATTCTGCAGAAATACAAATCTTTATCTGCAGTTTGAGACCCTGTTGTTATTCAAAGTTGTATCAGACTACTGATGTGTTTTGCTGCAATTGCGGTGAAATTATTTTCCTGTTTTATAAGCCAATTACATACTGTGTTGATACTAGATTTGGAGTTCTTATTTCTTTTCACATCTTCTTCAAATTGACCAGAAGTTTTCATTACATTCTGGTGCTCAATCCTGAATATCTGCCAAGTCTACAAGATGAGGAGGAACATTCAACCCTTTAAGACAGGATACTGATTTGGGGCTTTGGGAAGGACAAAGGACGTATTTTCTGAATGAACACATCTCACAGGAGAGTTAATCTTCCCCTCTTACTTTCATATGCCCATGTGTGCCTTAGGATTCACATTTCAGTGGTTTAGTGGGTTCGTATGTTCTTGTCAGAGAGGGGCCAGCAGAACAAAGAGTAGTGATGCTGATGTTTTTCAATGTGTAGCACAGGATAAGTGCAGCACAATACTCAGGAAGATGAGGGAGAGGGGTCTTCCAACGTCTGTAGCCCTGCAGCCCATAGCATGTGTAACCCTAAAGAGAATTGTATGTGTCTAAATAAGGTTGAAAACAATACATAAGCTTTAATTTATTCAGATTGTATAAACTAATGAGGTTTTTTGAATGTAACGTGCAATTTCAAAGTCTGACCCCATATTTTTAAAACATAATGTATTTTCCTTTATGATCCACAAACACTAAGTGTAAAGATTTGATTTCATTTTATAAATGCTTTCACAAACACAAACTCTGACACTATTCCTTCTTTAGAGTCTTCTGGTAAAATCATAGTCCTGGCTTTCAACTTAGCATGCCAGATGTTTCTGTACACAGAGTGAACTGCTCACATTAGAACAAGCACAGTATCTTTATCTCACCTTAGCTCAGGTGGGATTTGTGTAAAAGGAACTACGTACCGCTTTGGGACCACATTTAATGTTTTTGGCAACAGCTCTTTTTTCTTTTTTTTTTTTTTCCCTTTTTTTTTTTTTTGTAGAATGCCAGCATCTCATGATCCTCTCCTTAAGTAGGTTTTGGTTAGCAGCATTGTGAAGGCTGAGTATGTAGGTACCAAAGAGCCACCTGTATGACTCACCGAAGTTATTTTGAGCATTAGCAACAGAGTAATACAGACAGGTAAGACAACTGCTTAGTAATCCTCACAAATAGGAAAGAAATATGAATGTGGACATAGCTTCATCTGATCAGTGTTACACAATGTGGAGTGATGTGAGGTGTTTGAATCTGAAATAATATTGATAGCTGGCTATCAAAACCTTCCATCAGGTAGTCCTGTCCTGCAAATTTGCTTGTTTTTTATGCACATGTTCACAAATACTCTTCTTCAGTGACTGGCCAAGTATATTACATCCTTTTTTTTTTCAGTCATTAAAAAGGAGTGAAAGTCACATTATACTATCAAAAATTAATATGGTAAAAAAGACTTCATATAGCCTCAGAAATTAATATGGGAAAACAAGTTTCCAAATAACGGGAGGTGGACTTACATTTAATTCTGTCGTGTCACTTGCATTAACTATAATCTGTGCCAAAGATCTAGGAGACAAAAATATCTCAAGCTGCCAGTTATTCTTGTAACTGGCTTTACCTCTCACAAAAAAAAATGCTAAAACCTGTTGATTCCCAGAATTTGAGAGGTATAGAAAAAGGGTCACTTTAAAGCAGATCTATTTCTTTCACATCTCTCTATATACTTAATGCTGGCCCTAGCTGAAGCCGTAGCACAGGGGAAGGCAGACCTCCAGCCTGGAGTGCTGTACATCCCTCTCATGCAGTAACTCACCCGCACTGCACCCTCTCTGCAGCATAGCCCAAAACTGCAGCATTATTGCTGGACTGCAATCCAGTTTGTCCCAAAGAAAGAACATGCTTTATAGCGTGCACAGTGCAGACAAAATGAGAAGGGTTCAAGAGGTTAAAGCCACCAACTGACTGTGGTTAAATTCCATCCTTGTGTGTGGAGATTTGATGCTGGGGGAGTGCAGTACTAAAGTGTGCCACATGTGTGGAACTCATTTCTGCAAAGTATAAGAGACAGGGGATTATAAGACTGTCAGCCATGCTCTGTCCTGTGTTTTGCTTTCTCAAAGTAGCTTGTAGAGGGGGAATTATCTGCATCTCTGCATTGGTGTGGATTAACTGTGAGACAGGCTGAGTTTTCCTTGTGCGGTGTGGTGTTATCTCAAAGCAATAGTAGTAACAACAGTTTTGGGGGTCGTATGATGGAAATGTTAAACTTTACTGCTGAGTGCAGATTATGCACTTGCTGTGCTCTGGCATGTGGTCCAGCCTGTGCCGGTAGACACAGCCCGGAAACCTTGTCCGCGTTCTTTGGAGAGAGCTTCACTGAGGGCAGCTGTAACACTGCTCCACCTCGGAGGGATGTGCAGAGTTGGCTAGGTATGAATTGTTACATCCTGATCTCACACAATAGATCATGTACCAGTAATACGTGGAAAATGTTTCCGATCTATGTTCCCCATCAAACTGCAGAGAAATATTGGGGGTGCTTTGCCCTGTGCTCAACTAGAATGACCTTCGTTTGAACGGCATTATAGTCATGGTGAGACAAGAGACTAGAGACAAGTTAGCCTTTACAAAATTCTTTAAAAACCTTTGTCTCAGTGCTGTATGAAGTATCCTGTCATTTCTTTGAGTTTTTGACATGTTCTTGTCACTTTTACTTATATCCTCCTGTCTTTCACTTCCATGTTCTAAGTGAGGCTGTAGATTTGTCCTGGCAAATTAAAGAAAAAGCAAAGGTGAAAATACCCCGAATAATGGAAATTAAGTCAGGATATAAAAAAAAAGAAATGGAATTTTACAGACACCTTTTTTTTTTTTCATCCAAAATGGATCCTTATTAATATGGGTGGGTTTGGCAGAGATGGACTGTAGAAGGTAATAGTTTTCTTTTAGCTTAGCCTGTAAAATGTGATGTTTGTGCAGATTTCTTAGACATTTTCCTTCCTTTGGCATTTTATACCACCAGCATTTATTGTTAGACATGAGGTGTTCTGACTTCTCAGACATACTTCCCAACCCAGTCTTTTTCTTGATGACGTTTCCCTTTCTTTTAATACAATTATCATTTTAAAAGTCTGTGCTTTTTAATGTTAACCGATTTTTTTTTTCTTCTCAGTTATATAGGGGATGGAGTTATCTAGGTAGATATGCAGTTGTTATTGATACATTTTTGTATTTTATATAGTAGATACGTTACATTCTCAACCTCAGACTGATTTATGCATTTATAGGCTGGAGGGAGGGAGCTCATCTCTGATACCACTGCTGGCCTTTGCCCTTGCTCTTTGGTCTTGTCTCATGACTGACACATGAGCTGCTCATTCACCTATGTGCTCACAGATCAGAACAAAAATTCCAAAAATGTCAAAATGTGACTGGAGAAAGAACAAGGAAACCTGTCAGATATTCTAAGACACTGATGACAGCTATGACTTACAGCCTCTGGTGTTCTGACACAATGGTATAAAATAAAGATCCTGTGGATCATGGATCTTATGTTGCCATAAATTCAGTAGACCTTTTTCCCCAAAAACCTTGTGTAAGAATACTCAGGCAAAATGACTATAAATACATTGCAACTGACAATGAAGAATATTTTCAATTTGTTTTGCATTCACTGTATGCAGGTGAATAATGTGCAGACCAATGGATTTTCAGCTGGACTTCCTCTGAGTGGTTTTTTCTGACACAAATTTATGATGTCCAAAGACAGCATTGGCTAATGTTATTTTCCAGGGTAGGCACAAGCATATATGTGTCATCAGCTCCCACTGAGGAATTCAGCTCATTCCTCTTTCCAAGTTGCACTTTCAGCAGGGTGTAATTATTGTTGGCAAATGCTAACACATTCCTTCTTTTACACTTTGTTTATCTAATTAATCTAATCTTTTGGCCAACCATGGAAAAGGAGTTGCTTTCTGCAATACAAAGATCTCTCCTTTCTTGGCAGTGACACTTTCTGTGGCAGTGACAATGTCCTATCTTAAGCTTATCTACATGGAATGTGTTTATAGTTTAGTTTCATTGCATGCTATTGCCTTTCTGAACGATTGCAAGCAAATTTAATATCTAGGTTTTAAAGTAACTAGTAAGAGTTGTCTCTTGAGCTTAGTCCTTATAGTTTAGGAGGTGGGAAAGAAGTAGAGAGACAATCAAAGCTCGTGGTTTTGTATTGCTATATAATGATTTTTCCATTAAATATAAAAGACTTTGGTTTTAGGATAGGCATAAGTACTTTTTTTTCACTATCTTATGCCATTGATTTCCAAACTCTCCAGCATAACTCTGGTTATTCAGTTCCTCACTCTCTTCAAGTGACATTTGGAATTCATTTAACCTAATGTCAGGATCAGGATTCAGCTGTCTATATACAGTTTTCTGTACTGTTTCAGATATCCTGATATACCTGGGTCATCCTCATGGGGGTCACAGATATAACACAGGACATTTGTATCCCATTAAAGCATTAGCTGAAAGACAAGTTCACATAATTCACACAGAGATATATAAACTCTGCTGTCTAATCATGGAACTGAACCCCATCCTGAAAGTTAGATGAGGTCAATCTTACCTTTAGAAAAACTACAATGGGAGCTGTTAGCCTCATAACCATGTTGTAATACTAAACAGGGTTCATAAGATGATGCAGATATTTTCACATTATTGGCGTGAAGTGTGCCATCGTTTAACATAATTTAATATTATTTTCATGAGTATAACTTTTGCAGACTATTTGCACAGTGTAAAAAAAAAAAAAAAAAAAAAAAAAAAAAAAAAAAAAAAAAAAAAAA
>WHYT01014896.1:85797-98958 GCA_009806455.1 Tetrax tetrax | reverse complement strand
TTTTTTTTTTTTTTTTTTTTTTTTTTTTTTTTTGAGAAATACAAAGACATGAGAAAAAAAGAAAAAGGTTTTGACTTGATTTTAAAATGAAATGTCTTGGTGAAAATCTGGCTCCACTGAAAGCAATGTGAAAGCATCCATTGATGTCTATGAGCTGAGATTTCACTTGATTACTTTTCCTATTTAAACACATTCCTCCTTTAAGGAAATACATTTACATCTATAACATCTGAGACAGACAATTCTAAGGCTTAATCTTTCTGTAAGATCTTTAAACTTGAGTTGAAGAGTTGAAAGAAAATCAGAAATAATAGCCAGACATTTATGCTTTCTGGTCAAGAGGCTGTGCAGAAATGCATTGCTCTGTTTTGTCTATTTCCCTTCCCTTTCCAATACATAAAACATTTCATCCATCAGTACCTACTGCCTTGAAGACCAAAAAAACTCCATAAATCCTGGATTATCTCTGTATTCTCTAGTAAAATAGAAAATATTTGAGGCCTGACTTTCTTCTTAAAGTTCCTAGTGGAAACACAAGTAAAAAAAAATAATAACAGTAGAATTTAAGTAATAGAATGAATAGCATCAGAAGAATTATAAGCAGATATTAGGGTCCAACTTCAACAATCATCTGTAATAATCATCTCCTAGTTTTGTTTTGCCTCCTACTTACTCTATTTTAAAGGTTTTGAGTACAGGAATATTCATAATAATGTACTCATTGCCAATTACTGAGATTTTAATGGATTTTTAGAATAAATTACAAAATTATGTAGAAAGCTAAGAGATTGCAAAAAGACAAGAACTGTGAAGGAAATGTATCCGTGCTTTAATATTACTATTAGCTTCAATTATGTTAATCCAGGAATGGAGGTAGTACTTACCATACTTTTTTAAAAAAGCATGAACCAGGGAACAGAATTAATAGCAGATCAACGAGGAGGAAGAAAACAGGAGTGAAACGGAGAGCTGAGGGGTCTATTGAGATACTTGAACTCGCTATTTAGCAAATGTGCTCCCAGATTTCACCCTGCCCTGCTCAGACCTGGAAAGCAGACACTGAAATCTGCCAGAGCATCACCACTCTGTGTTTGACATAGTAACTGCGAGAGTTCTTTGGCATGGGACTTGGCTGAGGAACACCCAGCTTTCCAGTTTGCATGAGGATTAAATCTCTGCCCTGATGATTTGTCTGAAAATATCTGCTTAGCTTGAAATCCTAATGCAAACATTTCTTATTCTTGCTGGTCCATCACGGTGAATTTTATGTCGAAGCTAAAGTGCAGCTGATGAAGGGAAGAAGGACTTCTGATTATGAACTTCCTAACTGACTTTATTTTGGTTCAAACAAGACACCACTTTTGACCAGCTGGAATGTTTATAGTGTCATAAATTGTTGTGCTGGTCAATTCCTAATCACTCTCAGAAAACTAGACAGGCTTCTCAGTTGTTAGACAGATGAATTGCAAATAAGGGATGTGCCTTCTGCAGGCTCCCCATCAAGTCCCTTTGGGGAAACTGACACTTGTAGGGTGGGATTTGGAGCACCTCCCTTTGTCTAAAATGGGATGGTCTGAATAAAACCACCCATGCCTTCAGAAAAAAAAACGTGTCTGAAAATGCTTGAGTGTGCCACATTCTCTCAAAGCTTCTGATTACAAAAATACCCACCTACCCTCCTAAAATCTGACTTTCTATCACCTCCCATCTCAGTGGTTTACTTTTAGTCTTGCGATTCCCAGGCTTGTGGAGATGAGTGTCCATGTTGCGGGAACTAATTGGAGAGGGCATGTTACAGCCCTTGAATTTCATCTGGCTACACTTAGAGTGGGGATGATCCTCGCCTTGGTACCCCTGGGAGATGGAGACAGTCACAGCTGATTGCATCCTTTGTGTAAAGGGACAAAGAGAGTAAACAACTTTTAATCTGTTACAGGGCCTGGGGCTTCTTTGGGCTCAATCTATTATCATTCCATTTGTGAGGGTTTAGCTTTAGTCTCTTGCTCTTAATTTTCATTCATGATAAATACCATGGTGACTCTTTTCAATACAAACACATTTCTATTGTGTTTGATATTTTGGTTGCCTGAAAACTGCCCCGCTGAATTTGAATGTAAGAATAAAGATGTCACCAAACAGGTTGGTATTTTCCTTTATTTATTGCTTAGCCAATTGTACTTTGTTTGTATGCTTTTCACTGTGTGTGTCTATACATACATAATGAGTGATTACATAAACCACATGATAATTTCACCATTACTAATTGGTCAATAAGCTTGTGGAAAAGCTGTGTGATTTCTTTTAAATTCTTTTTTTTTTTTTTTCTCAGGGAAATTGAGGAAGCTTGAAATTCTCTTTCTCCAGCATTATACTAATACACAGTTTTCTGTGAAAGCACACCCATCAGGGCAAGAAATAATAGCATGAACACATTTCATATGGTGAATGAATGTTTATGGAAACATCTTCACAATATTGGCATATTTCTTCAGAACTACTGTCATTTATGGATAATAAAAAATATTAGAAATAATAGAAATAGAAATAGTAGAAAATATGAAGAAAAATACAGCCACAGGAATCACTTATTTTATGTGGTTCATCTTCCTAATGGCTTGGCTTTACCTTTGTATCTGCTTCCTAATTATTATTTTCTATCAATGGTGATAAAGTGAAGGAGAAGGAATAGTTGTTTAACTGAACCCATGCTTTTACTGAACATATTTCTATGTAAGTTTAAAATCACCATAGAAATGAAGATATTTTTAAACATTACAGTGCACTTAAATGCACTGGGTTTTTCTCTTTTAAGACATCCAAAATCAAACATATTTGCTGCAGTTAATCCTACATCAAACTTCAGTGGCAGATTACAGATAATTCAGAAAAAGAAATCGGCATGTCTTGTTGGAAACGGGGATACAGCTTCTCCTTACTACCTCAGAAAAAAAACAAGATCAACATCTTCCAAAGAAGCAGAAAACAAAACTGTGGGGGAAGAAGGCTGAGATAACTGAGTGGTAAATATTGATATAAGCAATGCTTGAATAATTTATATGTTCAGTGTGAAAGAGAATTTCCATCTTAGCCATACAAATTCTCCTTGATCTGCTTTGCTACATATTTACATATCAGAGCTGAAGGTCGTTTAAGAGTTACGGGATAGAACCTTTCCATTGTGTTAATCACTTACAACTCTAATTTCACACTACATCAGTCCTTTTTACTTGGGCTCACAGAACCCACTACAATCTCTGTCTAAAAATCTTACAGCCAAAATTGCTTGCTCACTCTGCATTCAAAACGAAGAATATCTATATTATCCTAGATAGAGAAGGGAAGCATAAACAGCTATGAAAAAACAATTTGTGGATAAGCTAGAAGTGGTTTAGCTTCTGGTGCCTTTCAGGAAGTCCCAAGGCATCTCTGAGTAGTGCATAGCTGTCAGTAATTCTAATCCTGAAGGTATGTGGAAATCAGGAGATTACCAATCGCTTCAGCAGTGGAGTGGGGAACAGTCTTCTCAGAGTAGTAAGGGTCCGAAAAACACTAGCTAGCGGCTACAAGTACTTATTTTTAAGATGGAACTGCATCAGGTTAGGAAGACATAGATTAGACTGGCTCAATACTCAGTTTTTTGGCACCCAAAATTCACCCTTCTGTATCTTTACAAGAGGTCTCATTACAATCTCCCAGCGCCGTGCCTGTTCAATCTTTTGTTAGTATTCAGTCTTCCAAGTAAATTCCAGAGTATACCTGTTACTACTCAACTCACATAAACATGTAGGAATTAGGTGTTGTGTATAATAAGATGTATATCGCTACCTCTAATTATATATCATTGCATCTGAAGGAAAGAAAAGATTTAGTATTAGATCATTATTTTTCTGGGCTAAAATATTTTCCAGTGCCTAAGTACACTACCTTAAAGATTATCAAATGTTATGTATTTTCTTTTGGATTTTCCATGTTCTAACTTTTTCTATATTCAACTTTTTTTTTCTTCCTTTATATATTTCATTTGACATCCTAAATATTTTATCCATGGTACCCCATGGCATTCTGACCCCTTCATAACTTTATACATTCTTAAACACTCTTGTAATTTTCTTTTTAATTCAGCAAAATGCAGAAATAGAAGGTAAAATCCACCCCTAAGCTGCAAAGAAATTTTAAAATTGCTTTTAAGTGCACTGCTGGTTCAAGGCCTTAAGCTTATTGGGAGGAAACATTAGAGGAAAAGTCTTTATCCTTTGGATGAAGTTATAGGTAATTAGGAAATTTCACAAATACTGTTAGCCCTCTCATATTTTCATTTTCTTCTCTCTAGGCTTCTTACTGAGTATTAATTTCTGCCAGGCTATATGATATCATGGAAATCAATGTAATATTTTAGGCAGGGTGCACCAGAATATTCTGTGTAGATGTTAATTATTCTTTTTATTAGAGTTCAGATTTAGAAATAAAAACCCATGGTGATTTACACTTCTTTGTAATTAGATGTAATAATTGGAATTTCTTTCATCCTACGCTGTGACTTTGCTTTGAAGGAAGAGCAATATTTTATATCAGTGATTTCCAATATTTATCAGTTTTCCTACATTTACTTTTGAGTCTCTCTACTGAAACTTCCCATCTTCCTCTCTCTATTGTTATCATTGCAATGCCCCTCACTTTCCATAGGTCAAGCAATTTTGCATGAGTTTTAAAATTTCCTTCCATTTCTCCAACTGCAATTTACCTGATGGATCATTTCAAAGTGACCGTGTGAAAGGAGGTGATGTGTCTGAGGAAGGTACAACACAAACAAAAAAAGGGCCAAGGAATTTATGCCAGCAGATTTGACTTTCCAGAGGAGTGAGGTCTCACATTACAAATAGATCTCCCACCACGTCCTTCCAAACCTGGCTTTTGATTGTTTCCTTGAGCTCAGGTGGCAGTTCTCTGGGTCATAATTGAAAGAGGAGAATGCATAAAGAGAATGGGATAAATCTTTTTTTATGTTGCAAACATATTAAATAGGCAGCTCAGGGGTGAATTGGGGTTTTAACAACTGTCTAATATGTATTTTTTGCAAATAATCCCTTCATGTCGACAGCTGGAATTTCCTGGGTTTGAGGACAATCATCCTCCCTCTTATGGGGAATGACTAATTAAAAGTGTCTCTTCAATCATTCCTCATCATCCAGGAATTCTCTAGTGCTAAGGGACATCTGCCCAGGTCCAGGTCTGCTACTTTTAGCTGTCGCAGATGGGTGATTTAGGTCACTTAAAATATCACCGTCCAAGTTATTAGCAAAAGTTATTTTAAGATTATATTAAAATGTAGCTTAACAAAGTTAGATGGTAAGGTTCACTCTATTGCTATATGGCACATATTTAACAATGATTCAAAACTACCAAGGCAAAAATCAAAGTTACCAAGACAAAATCAAAGTTGTCATATTACAAGACTATGTGCGATATCGGTCACTTACCAAAGATCCGCTGTTGGTAAAAGGTCTCTTCCTTGAGAAGCAACCTCAAAAGGTGTCCCGTTTCAAGGAGAGATCACTGCCATGCAGCCAACTGCTTAGCAGGAAGAGATCAAAGAAGGCTGGTTTAGGTTGTCATATTTATGGAATAAAATGATTGTCTTCTAGTTAAATTACATACGATGGAAAAGGTATGCAGCAGACTCCTTGTACCCATAACTTTCTTTGTTCCTTGATGAAAGAATCTTGGAAAAGCCACCCGCTATTCATGTGTGAATTGCACAATTAGTGTTCCAAGTTCATATGCATCAGTGTTCGCTCTGCTACTCTGTTTGTGGGTTTCCAGAAAACAGATTGGAAGCAGAGGAGTTCTTGGCCTGGTTATAGCTCAGGCCTTTTTCTCCTTTGAAGCCTGTACCAAACTACTGCTAGTTCGGTTAAGGGGTCAAGTGCATCCACCACATTAACACAATCACAGCAAGCTAAAGAAAAAAATATGAACAAAAACACAATTTCTTTCCTAAAAATCTCTCTGAGATGTGATCACTGCCCTGATTTTGATTCTTCCACATTTAAAGCTGTTTGTATCCAGCAATTTGTTATCATTACTTAAGAAGATGTGAAACAACAGTCAAATTCAAATCTGGATTCAGGTTTTGATCAGCTCTTCCTGAAGATTTGAAGTGATGGATGAAACAGCTGGTTTATGTTTTTTGTTTATTGTGCAGATCCGTTATTTATTGAAATAGTGTAAACTGGTGAAATATAATGGCTTCACCCTTGGTTCCAGTATTCTTTGCCTTTGTTTCTGTTTTTAATATTGTTTTTGTAGAACATTCCTCGTTTTCATGGTAGCAGTGAATTACTGAAACATATAAAAATCCTGCAAAATATTTTTTTATATTGAGTTTATAACCTTTGATTCAGTATTCCAAAATTTCAAGACTAAGGAAGCACAAGTGGAGGGTGTAGAGGAGTCATAGTAATAAAAATCAAAGCGTTGAACAATAAAACAAGAACTCCATGGCTAAATAGAGAGCAGAGTTATAGGGAAATTAGGAGACAGCTGACACAGAAGCAAAGCTGAACACTGCAAAGGACATTTATACAGCTTAATAATGCATAGTATTTCAAAGATAAGATATCCAGTCTGAGATTAAATTCAGATGATTATACCGTAGAAGCAACAAAAATATTTTTCTGTTCTTATTCAGATGCTCTAATAGAATTTCACAACAGTAGAGGTTAGACATATCTGAATAGCAAAATTTCCAAACTGAAGGATGTTTGGATGCTAGTCACAGCTGAGAGCATGATGGCTAGAGAACGTATCACAGCAAGTGATGGCCTACATCAATAAATGCAATCCAACATGCCAAGGAAAACTAAAAGATTTAAGAAATACAGGGAGAGGCTGAGGGGGCTGGTTTATTCAGCTGTGAGAGGAGAATGATGAGAAGGAAACTTCTTTTTTTAAGCTGAGATACAGTTTTTCAAAAGTAATTCTTATTCTTATGTATTCTTATTAAAAATCAACAAAGTGCATGGTGAAACATATTTATCCTACTTTTTTAATACAAGGCATATATCCAGCCCACAACATCCACATAGAAGGAGTAAGCGATTTCAATATGATAGAACTCTTCACCCACGATGCAGGAATATTTTTGATGGCCAAAAATTTGAGTATGGTTTGGATTTCCTAGGACAGATTAAAATGACGGCTCCGTTGGCCAAATGTTGAGAGCACTTTTTACCCAGATTTACACAACCGTGCCTGGGATCCTTAAGTTGCTTTATTTTGTTAAAATCGGTTTCTATTCTGTAGTATGCTTCTTACTAAGCTACCTTGCTCAGAGATTAATACAGGCTGATGTTGTTGAGCATTTGCCTGTGGTCTAAAAGCATAATCAGAAAAAAGAAATTATTTCAATCTGAAGAGAAGTAATTTTGATTCTCCAAAAGATTCAAAATAATCTACAACTGAGATTTCTGCTTTCAGGATCATTGCTTTTCCCTATTACATGTACTGAAATTAATGTTTGCGGAAAGCAAATAAGAGTAAAATTAAATATTTTCTGATACAAATGGTAATTGGGCACTTGTCTGATAAGATGGTTTTATTTAAACAAAATGTACTCGTGTAACACTGCATTTCCGATTCCACAATCCTGTAATCTTCAAGCTGCTTCTCTTTTCCAAGTCATCATAATTAAAGGCAGGTGTTCAATTTAGCCACCAGAAGGGATGAATTAATGGTGTAATTATTAGTTGCAAAAGATTTTTAATTAGAATTATAAAGTATTTAGGTGTGTAAAATGCAGGTAAATGCTCATCAGATATTTTTTTTAATTACATAGGCACATATGTCCAATAAAGTAAGAAGGACTTCAGCTCTTAAGTATTTTCAAAATGTCATTAGGAGCTTATTTATGTCTCAGGGCACTAATTAAAAATGTTCCTTTGTGCAAAATTCAGATGTAAACTGTTGTCCAAGCTTTCTGGCAACAAATATGTACTACTAATAGAACTTTAATACTTTCCTTTGTTATTAACGGAGTGGAAAGCATTACATTGTGTTGCAACATTTTATCCTGATTTTCCAAATGGAGAACAAAAATATTTATCAAACAATTCTGACTTATTTACCTTGTTGTTAACAATGTTATCCATTTAGTAGACAGTAGATTTTTTTCCTTAACGTATACTGAACACTTTCTTCTAAGCCGTAGATTTTTTTTCTTTTTGCTTTTTTTTTCTTGCACTACCAGGTTCTACACCTCCTGAATACTTGCCTATTGCTTCATTCATCAGATTTTATGAATTGCTTCTAAATTTGTGTGAAGTATATTATTCTGTTTTGTAGATCTCAATTTTTTGTGGCTTTTTGACTGGTTTTGTTCAAAAGTGCAAAATTGTCGGCAAACAGTACACAAGAAAAGTGCCCTATAACAATATTTACATAATAAAGACCTTTAAATTAGTCATTAATACTCAGGAAAGAGATCTTGAAACTGCTATAGCTATTTATTTCAAAGACTAAGGTCAGTCTTTGGTATAGTCAGAAGAAAAGCTATTGGAGTAGGTGGACCTTTGATTTGGCCTATTGTCATGTAGCTGTCATGTACTTAGCTGCTGTAAAAACTGTTACAAAATCCCAGTTTTATCTATTTATATTTTTATTTATTTATTTTTCCAAGAGTTTTTCTCAAAGTTTTCTTAATTTTGAGAAAATAAGCTCATATTCCAAATTTAATGGGATTTTTTTTTTACACAACTTTGTTAAAATTATAATGGTCTGCACTTATAAGTTTCATATACTTGCAGATTAATTTGTTAAATGCTGAGTCTGTCTGCATATAATACAACAGACTCAGGATTAGATCATGGAGACCAGAAAAGCACAACATTTAACAAATATTTTATTGAGGTAATAATAACTCCAGCTACCATCCATACTGCGCTGAAAGAGCTACATGAGATTTTAATGAGTGTTTATTTTTTTTACAGATACATGATACACTTAAATGACTGAATACTTTTACCTACTGCAACAGCACAGATGTTTTCCCTCTTATTACTTTACTCCATATTGTGTCCAGTCTCCTCATAACTTGTCAACTTTCTTTGTGACTAGTACATACTCATTCAAGAATTCAGCCAGAATATTAATATTTGAAGAATGCATACTAATCATTATGTCCACCATCAGTGTACCCTTCATCCTATTCATACTAGGCTGAAGCTTTTCATATGCTCTAAGACTGTCTCATCATTTCTATTCATTGAGAATGGAAATTAAAATAGTTTAGAGATAAGTTCAAGGCAGATCTTCCATGGTAATGAATGAAAACACCCAATGTGATGTATGATGTCTGTGATGTCTATGCTTTCCACTTTCATTTAACATCAGTGTCTACTTTACAATGCTAGTATGGGTCTTGCACTGTCACAGGATCAAGACAAGTTAATCGTGATTCAGAGGTGATAGTTCCTCTGACATTCCCTGTTTCCATCCTGTGTATGTTCAGCTAACTCAGGTAGTAAGCAGGACACTGTGTCCTTCTAGATCTCTGCCTTTCCCTGCCATTTTTTCTCATTTTTTTCCTATGGTCAGAGGCAATTTTGCTGATCCAGTAGGAAAGCTTTGAGGAGCCCACTTATTTTTTTCTCCATTATGACTATGGGCAGATCATGATAATTTAAATGTGGATTAGCAGATATGTACGTTGGGACCTATTAATACCTCTTTGTGTTTGACTAATTCTTGTTAAAGAACATAGCACTTCACAAAGCTAACATTTAATTCAGCCTTTTTCAGGACAGCAGTTGATAATGATTTAACCAAGCAGCTTCAAAGTAATAGGAGCAGAACAGAATCAGAAGGACCATGTTTAAACATAGTGAAACAGATCATCATAGAATCGTAGAATCACATGGTTGGATGGGACCTATGAGATCATCTAGTCCAAAGTGAGAAATAATAATGGAGTACTGACTCGGGATGGGAAAACCAAGCCAAAACGCTACTGCTACTTCAATTGATATGTCTATTAAATCTTGTTTCAAAAAGTTGTCTTTATTCAATTTAGTAATTTTTTTTTCTGTTGTTCTTTCCAGCTCTGACCCAAATCAAATCATTAAATTAGTTTATTTAATGGCATTCTTGTCCCAAGAAAAAACGGATAAACAGAAAGTGTCATCACCCCACTTTTTTTTCTTCTACCCTTTCTGATTTTTACGAATTAAATTTTTTCTACATTGTTCAATAGAATAACAGTCAGAAAAGATAAAGGTTTTTGAATCCTGTATAAAATTGTATACTTTGTAGTTCACTGATCCAGAAAATATCTGAATGTTCTCGAATATTTTCTTCCTAATAGAGGCTTCAGAAAAGACATGAAAAATTGTAAAGGGTATGGGTACTGAACAAGCGTACTGGTTGTGGTAATGTTATGGTGATATATATTATGGTATTCAGGACATTTAAATACAGAAGAAGATGCAACCACCTCCCCAAAACTTGTATTGAATTATTTTAAAATATAATAGTATTGACCTTATGGGGAATCTTTTCTTGTGCTGGTGAGCTGCCATTTACTTGAATAGCCTTACTCACTCTCTAAAATAGTTGTATGAGTGAGTAGTCTCCAACATCAATAAAAGGGAAAAAATAATATTAGAAAGATACATATTTAATCATAATCATATACACATTCATTTGTGTAGCTATAGGGCTGGAAAACTACTTCCTTCATTTCAATTTCCTATTAGTAAAATCAGAGAATTCATCAAAGGTAATCGCTAGATGAGTATTACCTGCTTTGAAAATTAGAATATGTGTAAGGAAATAATGAAAATAACTTAATGATGATTTTATAGCTTAAACTAGTATTTGTCTCATGACAAAAAAAAAAAAAAGTTTAAGTGTAGACAGCTAAAACCTGAGAACCTGTAACTTACTTAGGGTTTTTTCAGGACTCAAATTTTATTTTGTTTATCAGTGCTGACTACTGAAAATAAACATGTTTGATTAAACAAGAAAATAAGCAAGCTGGATTTTTTATGCTATCTACTTCACTAAGCCTCTTGGATCAGAAAAACAAAAATGGAAACCATCAATGATAAGTGCTTTCTTTGCCTTAAAGACTATAACTTGTGTTTTGACCTGAGTAGACAGTTCAAGATGCTCCAGAAAGCTGTTGCAGTACCAGATCCTAGACCAGGATATGGCATAGATTGCGTTGTTATAATATATACTTTACATTAACTCTTTCAGGGATGGCAAAGGGTGGATGTTTCTGTGGTCTAATTCATAGATAAAAACTGTTCAGGGCTATTGCGCACAAACATAACACTTCTGATTCACAAGGTCTTTAAAGCATGCTCCAAGACAAGAGGGTATTGAAAATGGTTGTTGTTGTACTCTGGCCATCTACTAATGGCTTTTTTGGAGATGGATTCCTGGGCTTGATGGGAATTTGGCTTGACTCAGTATGATTTTTTTTTTTTTGTATGCTCGTGTACTTGCTTGTATCAAAATAAAGTAAACATATTTTCCAAAGCAAGGAGTGACAGTCTATCCAGTTAAATTAGCCTCTGCTTAAACTGAATTGTCATGATTCACCTTACCTCACAGCAGAACTCTCTAGTGTGAATGTTGATGTCACAGATAGTAATCCACATCTTATTCTCAATGGAGACAAATAGGCACTTTGAGGCTGTGATTCAGTGTATCTTAAGGTACATATCTAAAATGCATTATGTCATAAAACGGTGTTAACTTCCAACATTGTGCAATAAATCCACAGAAATGTCCTAGCAGGATACTTACTGTAACATGGTTTTCACATGACCTTTCTACCCCGATGAAAAACCACTAGGATCCAATCAGAAATCTAAATATAATCATTCAATTCTCTCACGCATTCCTTCAGGACTCTTTAAAGGAAAGGTGAGAGGCAAAACTGCTATCAAGGATCTTTATTTTGCCCAGCATACTTCACTTTTATTTCTTAAATAATTTCAAATTCAGTATTTAAAATAATATAATAAATGCCCTACTGGGAGGGACCATCTAGCCCTGTATTTGTCCTCCAGAAGGAGCACCAAGAGAAGCTGCCCATGGAAAGCGTCAAATCCTGACCACTGTATGCAGTCCACTTCTCTTGCATTCCCCCAGCATCTAGAACGGTTGGTTTTGAGATATTAGTGGTTACATCCCCGAGTTTTTAGTTTATTTTAATGGATTTGCTGTCTATGAATTTTTTTTTTTTTTACTCTCTTTGTACAAGAGTCGCTTGACAATGAATTTTGAAGGTTCACTTTTCATTGTGTAAAGAAGAGTTTCAGTTACTTGTTTTAAACTCATATTCTGCAAGCTTCAGCCAGTGCCTCATCTTTCTTGTATTGTGAGTTTTGGGTGAAAAATGAAAACAAACCAACAAACAAACATTTCTGCTTTCCCCTTGTATTCTCACTTTCGACTTTATAAACCATGATCATATTCCTCCTCAGCCTTCTGTCCAGATCCCATTCTCCTCCCAGGGCAGCAGCTCCATCCATTTGATCATCTGATTAAGCTACTCTGAACTTTTTTCTTACTCCACAACATCCCTCTTGAGATGAGAAGAGATCAGCACATAGCACTTCAAGGTGTGGGTACATAAGACTTTTATACTGTGGCAAATGATGCTTTCTATTCTGCTTGCAACACCATTCCTGATGATACTCAGCACTAGGACTTGTCCAGAACAGTGGGACCTTCAAAGAGATGCTCCAAATCAGGACCTCCATGCCTTTTGTTGAATTTTCTGGACTTTGTACCTGAATCATAGAATCATGGAATCATAGAATGACATGGTTGGATGGGACCTATAAGATCATCTAGTCCAACCGTCATCCCACTACCATTGCTGCCACAGCTACTAAACCATATCTTGTAGCTCCTCATCAAGCCGCCTCTTGAACACTGCCAGGGACGGCAACTCCACCACCTCCCCGGGCAGGCCATTCCAGTGCCTGACCACTCTTTGGGAGAAAAAGTTTTTCCTCACGTCCAACCTAAACCTCCTCTGGTACAACTTGTGGCCATTACCTCGGGTCCTGCTTGTTGCCTGGGAGAAGAGGCCAAACCCCTGCTCATCACAACCTGCCTTCAGGAAGTTATAGAGTGCAATGAGATCTC
>WHYT01014896.1:51919-64126 GCA_009806455.1 Tetrax tetrax | reverse complement strand
GCACACAGCCACTATTTTTTAATTAAGCCTTTGAAACTGACTTATATTCTGACGTATAATCTAAGCCCCCACAAAATACATTGGCTTAAACCTCAAAAAAAAAGATGTTTTCAGTTAATGGGATTCCATTCACATTTGGAGGAACTGAGAATACATACATAGTAAATTGCCACAGCTGTGTTGGTTTATGGATACTTGAACTGCATACACTTTAAAAAATCCTATTGAAGAAAAATTTTAAAAATAGAATATTTGAAGAATTTGAATACTCCGAAGAATTGACATCATAAAGGTTCCAAGAATGCCACTGTTTCATCCACTGCTGGTACTGCAAACAGACCACTAAGAAAATCATGACATTGTCATAGGTCCTCATGTTTAAAGTGGGAAATGGACTGGGAAATAGTAGTCACATATAAGGCGGTAATTTGAGAATTTTTTTGTACCTAATTGTCTTTTCTTCATATGAATTTAGTATCAAAGTGGTAAAAAAAAAAAATACTCCTATATTCTGATTTAAGCATCAGAATAAGTCCATTTGGATAAAAATGAAATGAAATTAAGTGAAGCCAACAGACATTTATGCATATTTATTATATGACTATAAAACTAACAGTAACCTAAAATTAAATTAATTACTGTTTGGACCACACATGCTTGGACCCCAGGATGCTTACATTCAGGCATTTTAAAATAGTTCTACTGAATACACTGCCACAGTGTGAAATATAAATAGTGCATCTTTCCCAACTAAATTCATGGAGGTAACTAAGCATTTCATGCCTAAAGATGTAATCTGTCATATTAATGAAATATTCCTTTTAAGAAATCTATATACAGCCTGTTCCTCTGGTGAATAATTTATACGGACGTTAGTGTTCTCGGAGAAAGAGTTCTCATTACCCTTGCAAAGCAAAGGTAGTACATGATATTTCTGACCACGTATCCTATTGTGATGCTAAGAGCACTTTACTGTACGATTGAAAGACTTTTCCCCCCTAACTGCAGTTATATGACAGTAATAAAGTATTGCCTATTAAGGAAAAAAATTACATTCTTCCTTTTCCTGCAGGTTTAGGTTTCCGGGCTATATGTTCCACCCAGTCTTAGGTTCAGCCTGCCTGCTCTTAGAGACTTATAGAAGTGCCAAAGAAAGGAAAACGGAATCACAATTTAAGTGGGATGAGACCTCCGGAAGTCATCTCATCAAACCACTTCCAAAGCCAATCAGACCACATCCCGTTTTAAGGCTGAATCTCAGTTTGAAATTAGGTAGTGTTGATCAGAGCCTTGTCCATCAAGTTCCAAGTATCTCCAAGAACGGAGATTTTGCAAGCTGTTCAATCAATGGTAAAAGAGAGACACTTTCAGCGGGGATTCATCTTCCTTAAACCGTGTTCCTTATCAGTTAAGTGTCTAATTTGAGGAAAGTATGATGAAATCTTAAAATTATCTTTTTACATATACTGTAGCAGAAAATCATATCAGACCAATGGTCAACAATATTATGCTCTCTGTTTTATAACTGAATGCTTTATGATTAATTAAACGTTATGAAAAAAAAAGCAGCTGAAGGAGTTATTTGTGGACATTAAACTAAGGTATCTTTTGGTTGTTTAGTAGGCTGTCATCCAATTTTAATTTTTGTTTCTCCTTTTGTACCCCACTGTTGTTGATCCCCAGGGCTAATGGAAAAGGCACCACTGATTTAGTACCTCATTCTGGTGGTACCTTACATTTGAGGTTTACCTTAGAACAGGATAGTGCTGAACAATAAACCTTAGAGACTGGTGTGCATCCTTTAAAGCAAAGAAAATATATCTCATTTTATTGAGGTCAACATTATGAAGGCTATTATCAAGCAGCGTCTATATGGATTTTTTTTTTTTTTTTTTTTTTTTTTTTTAAAAGCTATTTTGCCAAGAGAAAAAAATAAATGCTTAGTGATATTATAATTCTCAATAAACTTCATATTCTACAGAGCTCCATTATTCTGTTCCTAAATGTCTCCAAGAATATTTTTTTTAAATGCTAACATGTTCATATTCATTAATTGAAATTTGAACTGTCTTTACTTAAAAATTTATTCATTTACTTTTCAGACATATTAAGGTTTAGGATTTAGTCTTTGTGTTAATTTGAGCTAACAAATTCAATTGCTAAGAAATATTTATAAACAAGTGAAAATCCTCCCCCCCAAAAAAAAGCAAAAAAAAAAAAAGCAAAAGAAAAATATCAGAAAGCAGTTTGCAGTCTGTGTTCAGAGCTAATACATTAATCCTTCTGACAGGTACTACTTACAGAGCCAGTTTGTTTTCTACCACTTGCAAACCATAGAAATAGAAAATGTGCCTGTTTTCCATCCTTTAGCTATTATTGAATTTATGTGGTACTAGTGCTTCTAAGAAACAGAGAGCTCCTACTTCTTTCCTTGCTTTTCTTAGAGGAATATCCTGGTTTAAACAATTTACTTTTTTTTCCTTACACAAGCTTTAAAATTCCTTTGTTTTCTGCCATGTGACACATGGGGCAGTGATTCAGCACTGAATCACTGTTTGGCTTAGTTAGGTCATTTCACAGTGGGCATTACTTTCTTCTTCTTTTCTTCTCTTCACCCTTTATTTACATATTCTTCCATCCTCCTTCACAGCTACTTTTTTCAGGAACAAATCCAGCCAGCCTGTACTTTGTACACCTGAGCAGATATTAGTTTGTATTTGATCAAAGAGCATCTTGGGGACATATTCCTCTTACTTTAAAAACAACACTTCTAAAATCATCATTTAAATTTCTAGGATCCTTGTTTCAAATCAAATACAGAAATACTATCAGGAATTTTTAATTCTCTGTGTTTCTCTAGCAATATGTTGGGTGACTCTCATCGTACTTGGCTTACTTTCTACTATCTCATCAGAATCAGTGGAGAGCATAGGCACAGTGAGATGCACATCCAGTCTGACTCTGATTTAGGATGAGATAAACTGTTCTGCAGAGTTTTACATTACCTTGTATCAGGAACAGTGTGGCCAGCAGGACTAGGGAACTGATTAACCCCCTGTACTCGGTGCTGGTGAGGCCACACCTTGAATACTGTTTTAAGTTTGGGGCCCCTCACTACAAGAAAGACATTGAGGTGATGGAGTGTGTCAAAAAAAAAAAAGAGAAACAAAGCTGGTGAAGGGTCTGGAGCACAAGTCCTTTGAGGAGTGGCTGAGGGAACTGGGATGGTTTATTCTGGAGAAGAGGAGGCTGAGGGAAGACTTTTTCACTTTCTACAACTACCTGAAAGGGGGTTGTGGCGAGGTGGGTGTCTGTCTCTCGTCCCAAGTAACAAGTGATATGATAAGAGGAAATAGCCTCAGGTTGCATCAGGGGAGATTTAGATTAGATATTAGGAAAATATTATTCACTGAAAGGGTTATCAAGCATTAGAATGGGCTACCCAGAGAACTGGTTGAGTCACCATCTCTGGAGATACTTGAAAGATGTGTGGATGCGGAGCTTAGGGACATGGTTTAGTGGTGGACTTGTCAGTATTAGGTTAACGGTTGGACGTGACAATCTTAAGGATCTTTTCCAATCTAAATGATTCTATGGTTCTATGTTTCTATTATTATTTGGTTTAGTTTTATTTCAATGATACCTTCTATTGTTTGGTAAGCATAAAAAATTAAATTGCTATTTTAGCAGTACTGGAACTGGAATGAGCACTGTGTAGCTAAGACAATGGATTTCTAGTCAGATTTTAATTGGGTTCATTGTCCTAACACTGACCTTATACAAATACATCTGAAGTAATACAGATTTAGTTTTCTAGGTGCTGCTTCCACCTAGAAGATAGAATAGAGTTGGAGATCATAGCACCTACATTTAAAATTAGGTTTTTCATGCAGTTTTTTTCTTTCCTTAATTAATTAAGAGTTCCTAAGTTCACATTAGAATTTTGAGATGTCTTGCCTTGCAGGAATCTCTTATTTTCTGGCCTTGTCTTGTTCCTCTCTCCGATGTCACAACAATTAGGTCTACATAAACTGTTGCTCAGTATTTCCAGCAATAACTTATAGCTCTCATAACATCAGAAAAAAATTCCACCATCCTGAAAAAATGGTGTAACAATGGAGACAACCTAAGGCTGCTTGAACTTAGAGCTCAAGAATACAGTCAATTTACCATTTTTAATTCAATTAATGGGCAACTCCTGATCCCCAGTACCTCTTACTAACTCCATTACACTTTGACTCGGATAACTACGGTGAGCAACAAGCACCATTACACTACTAAGAGCAGCTTTCCAAAGGTGTACAGGTTTATTTTCAGGATGAAACAGAGCATATTGAAAATATGAATGCTTTCATCTGCCAGAGTATTTTGTGTTGGTACTACCTAGGAACTGCAGTCAGGGATCAGAGATCCTATGCGCTCAACTTTGTATAAAGCCTGTAATGAAGAGCTATTATACATTTCAGAGCCAACAGAAAAAAAAACAACAAGAAGCCACAGAAACAGAGAGAAAAAGATGACTAGAGAACAAGAAAATAGTGAGATGATACTCATTAGCATACCTGCATTTTATAGTCATTCTATAAAATGTCACAGCTCTGATACCTCACTATAAAAATCTAGAAACATCCTCTAAAATTTAAGCCTTTCTGTTTCAGTTTATGACCAGAGCACAATAACTGCCATTACCTCATTAAAAGCAAAAAACACCAGTCTACTAGTGATCAGATAAACACTATGTTAATGTTTTCTGTGGTGGTGTTTTTTCACAGGACAGCACTTGACTAGAGTTCTGGATAACACACCCATTCCATAGAAATCAGCACTGAGATAGTAATAATGTTCAGTTGCTACTGGTACGAACAAGCTTTATGTTATTTTGCATTTCTACAATGTAGGTAAAAGGACGCATTCGTAATCTAAATAAACAAAAGGGGTGGACTTATTGTTGTGATGTATCTCAGAGAATAAGGATCTGCCTAAATTTAAAAATGCTATTGTCACATCCCTGCAGAATGCCTCCCACCAGTGCAAAACACTCACTAATCACAATTAAATCTCAAGTAAGGACTAGACAACCTTTTAAAGGTCTCTTCCAACCCAAATAATTCTATGATTCTATGTGGCAAAGTGTAAGGTTATCAGAATGAATGCAGAAAAGTAAATCATGATTTAACCTTTAGAACCTACTTACCTTGATACCTTGACCAAAAGTGTTAATAAGAATGAAATGACAGCATAATTATAAGACCTTCAATTACGATAATTAGACAGCATTCATGCTTCACTAATGTCACAATTGTGCTGCTATAACTACTCCAGCAGTATAGCTTGGATATCACATCATTCTACTTTCAGTAATAAGTTGAATCTAAGCTTAGACTGAATTCAGAATTATTAATTTTACGTAAATAGTTTAATAGAATTATGTTCCTAATATATACTGTAGAAGGTTTTTTTATTGCTACCTTTCCAAATGGAACAAAAGTTTTGGAAATAAATATAGAAAATATTGGAGCTCCAGGTGAAACTCTGGCCTCTCAAACTCAAATTAATGTTTTTCACATAGTTCCAATGGGATATTCACCCTAAAGGTAGAGTGTAGAGCAGAAAATTTTATGGGAATAATATAATTTCAATAATATAAATACTTTGAGTCTCATTCTATTTAGTACTGCAGATTCAATGTAAATAATCTCCACCAATACCCTGGCATCACCAGGAAGATCTCTGTCACACATGGTATTTATCTTAAGGAGATGAGGCTTGGAACCAAAAGCATTTATGGTTGTATTGATATTTTTGCACTTGAAGTCATTATCTCTGCTGACAGGTGGATATTATTATAGTAGCTAGTTCTGTACCACACTGTCTTAGTATTTCGGTTTTGGGGTCTAAGCTAGAACTACAGACTGACAGAAATATTTTTGCGTGCTCAGAGTTATCTGAGAGATCTTCACCAAAGTGCTTTATTGCCCTGTGCAAATATACCCAACAATGGCTCAGTATATTATTACTTGCTCTGATATAACTTATGCTGCAGTAAATCAGAATTTGAATATAGGTATCTGTTTAATTGCATTCCAAACAGGAAATAGTAGTAATGGATTTTCTCCTTTACTCACATTGTTCAATGTAGGACTAACCTCGACAACTCAATGGAGGAAAGCTGATTCATGTAGGAAGAGAACTTGAGACTAAGAGAAAAAAAAAATTATTATTGTTATTAGGTGAAAATTAAGCTATTTAGAAATTCCTAAAGGTGTTGACACACAGTCATGCATTTAAATAGAAGGCTGTCAAGCAAAAGAACAACCACAAGCTTGGTCTCTATGCAAACAGCAATTACTTGAATAAGGGGTTGGTTTTTTTTTGTGAAGCAATAACCGTCTCTCTTTTTCATAGTTCTTTTCCTTAGAAAAAAAAATATAAATACCTTTTGTGAAACATTTTTCTTATAAAGATTTAAGGCAAACAACTACGTTTTTTAATGTGATGTTACCCGTGCAAAGAACAAAGAGAATATTCACCTGACAAGACCTTTCAAAATAGAATTTTCCTTCTCTTACTAAAATACATTTCCTGGGTGCTGCTTCAGAGCACCTGGAAGCTCCTCCATGTGGCTACGCATTGTTACAAGTGTTTGAAAATTGAGATAGATGAAAGACAATACATTCAATTCTGAGATCATTTGCAATGGTGAAATCCCAAGAGAAGCTGGTACTTGAAATACAATCAGGTAACCTTGGAAATCCAGCTGAAATCATAGAATCATATAATTGTTTCAATTAGAAGGGACTTTTAAAGGTCATCTAATCCAACCCCCCTGCAAGGAGCAGGGACATCTCCAACCAGATTGCTCAGAACCCCGTCCAATGTGGCCTTGAATATTTCCAGGGATGGGGCATCCACCATCTCTCTAGGCAACCTGTTCCAGTGTTCTGCTACACTTAGCATAAAAAAAAAAAAAAATTCCTTATATCCAGTCTGAATCTACAGGTGCTCCAGCCCTCTGACCATCTTCATTGCCCTCCTCTGGACTCGCTCCAACAGGTCCATGTCTTTCTTATGTTGGGGGCTCCAGAGCTGGACCCAGCACTACAGGTGGGATCTCATTAAAGAAATCCATAGATTTCAATTAATTTGAATGTTTCCTGTAGTTTCTTGCCATTTCCCATATAGTTTTCCTGTAGAATAAGAACAACATGTGTTTCCTTAATCTTATTCAAGATAGACAGAAAGTAGATACCAATACTAGTCACAGGGCAATCCAAGAATTCCTCTGAAAAAAAAAAACAAACAAATACATATTTTAAAAATATTATATAAAAATATATATACTCATATATGTATAGTTGAAGATGTCCCTGCTTCTTGCAGGGGAGTTGGACTAGATGACCTTTAAAGGTCCCTTCTAATTGAAACTCCCTTCCAAACTAAACTATTATATGATTCTATATACATGCAGATAATTATATGTGTAGAATTTAGACTACATATGCATTCACATATACATTCATGGAATCGTAGAATGGTTAGAGTTGAAAGGCACCTTCAAAGGTCATCTAGTTCAACCCCCCTGCAAGAAGCAGGGACATCCCTGACTAGATCAGGTTGCTCAGAGCCTCATCCAGCCTGGCCTTGAACGTTTCCAGGGATGGGGCATCCACCACCTCTCTGGGCAACCTGTTCCAGTGGTCTACAACTCTCATTGTAAAAAATTTTTTTCTAATATCTAATCTAAACCTACCTCCTTCTAATTTAAACCCATTACCCCTTGTCCTATCACAACAGGCCCTACTGAACAGCCTGTCCCCATCTTTCCTGTAGCCCCCTTGAGGTACTGGAAGGCCGCTATCAGGTCTCCCCAGAGCCTCCTCTTCTCCAGGTTGAACAGCCTCAACTCTCTCAGCCTGTCCTCATAGGAAAGGTGGTCCAGCTCTCTGATCATCTTCATGGCCCTCCTCTGAACCCTCTCTAACTGGTCCATGTCCTTCTTATGTTGGGGACTCCAGAACTGGGCACAGTACTCGAGGTGGGAGTGTATACAAGCATATACAAGCACAAAGTTTATATTGTCTATCTCAAAATCTACAGAGCTGATTTGCTTGTAGAGCTACAAAATAAAACGCAAATTGAATTGCACTTTACTTTTTGTAGTGTTTCATTTTATGCAGTTCTGTGCAGTTACTGGTCAGATAACAAATATAGCAGAACATTGTCAAATAGTTCAGAGCTAAATGATTCCTGACCTGCATGCTGTGTGACTCAGCTAAAAATGTTTGTAGGGAGCTTTTTTGTTGTGTTTTTGAACTAACTTAGGGGAAGAAAAAAAATCTGAAGTTTATTATCAAGTTTCCTCTGGACATCGAGGAAAGAAGTATTGCTTAAATAATCTAGTTAAAAATAGATTATTTAGAGATTGAGCATCTAACCTAGTTTAGTTTCCTAGACTCTTTTCAGAGAAAGAACTTCTTTCTGAATCTATGCCCATTAGCCAGATGAGGGAATTCCTGACTCCCAGGTCAAGTGTTGCACAAAGTCTGGTATTTATACTGTGTAGAGCTAGCTAACAGGCTGGCAACGTGCCTATGACCTGGGTTTCCCTTGCAGCTCTAAACTCTTCACCCCAAAACATACATGTGCCTGAAAAAAACCACAGGCTATTTCTTAGTCTGCCAGAGTGATATTTTTACAACCTGGTGTTCAGAGTTCTTTTACATACCTTGGAGAATAATCTGACTTGGCATGGATGTGCATGGACTACTAGACAAGTGTTGAGGAATCAGTTGAGTTCACAAGGAAAACTTGTCCTAGCTGTTTTTAGGGTGCAAAACTTACAGAAAACTCTCTGTAGAAATATACCCAGGCTTCTGGACTTGTGCAAAGCATTTGACACTGTCCCACACGACATCCTTGTCTCTAAACTAGAGAGATACAGATTTGATGGATGGACCACTTGGTGGATAAGGAATTGGCTGGATGGTCACACTCAGAGGGTTGCGGTCAACAGCTTGATGTCCAGGTGGAGACCGGTGATGAGTGGCTTTCCTTGGAGGTTGGTATTGGAACCGGCTCTGTTCTACATCTTTGTCGGCAACACGAACAGTGGGACAGAGTGCACCCTCAGCAAGTTTGCTGACAACATCAAGCTATGCAGTCAATACACTGGAGGGAAAGGATGCCATCCAGAGGGCTCTTGACAGGCTTGAGAGGTCTTGCTTCCTGCACGTCTCATGAAGTTCTACAAGGCCAAGTTCAAGGTACTGCATGTGAGTTGAGGTAATTCCAAGCAAAAATACAGGCTGAGTGGAGAATGGATTGAGAGCAGCTGTGAGGAGAAGGACTTGGGGGTACTGCTGGATGAGAAGCTCAACATGAGCCAGCAATGCACGCCTGCAACCTAGAAAGCCAACTGCATCCTGGACTGGACCAAAAGAAGCATAGCAAGAGCTTGAGGGAGGTAATTATCTCCTCTACTGTGGTAGCATCCAGCTCTAGAGCCCCCAATATGTGAAGGACATGGACCTGTTGAAGTGAGTCCAGAGGAGGCCACGAAGGTGATCAGAGGGCTGGAGCACCTCTCCTATGAGGACAGGCTGAGAGATTTTTGACAAGGGCATTTAGTTATAGGAGAAAGAGTAATGGCTTTAACTCAAAAGAGGGTAGATTTAGATTAGATATAAGAAATAATTTTTTTTTTTTTTTTATGCTGAGAGTGATGAGGCACTGGCATAGGTTGCTCAAATAATTTTTGGATGCCCCCTCCCTGGCAGTGTTCAAGACCAGGTTGAATGGTGCTTTGAGTGACTTGGTCTGGTGGAATCTGTCCCTGCTCCTTGCAGTGGGGTTAGAACTGGATGATCTTCAAGGTCTCTTCCAGCCCAAAGCATTCTAGGATTCTTCTTAGGTAGAATCAGTTACTTTACTAAAAAAATGTTTTGGGAATACAGTATTAAACACAGTGGAGCAAACTAGGGAACTGCTTTTTTTTGCTGTCGTGGCTCTACCTGTATTTGTATACTAGGCTCCAGGTGTCCTTCCCCAGCTCTTTTGAACAGAGAGAAAATTTACACAACAGTTTTAAAGAAAGTTTATTTGCAATGGCTAAAGTTCAGTGAGCTGAATCCCACCCAGTGTATTCACATGCATAGCAGCTGTTATGAAAATCTCTCTCCAGTTAAATTTACCTGTTTGTGTATCTCAGCCATAATCAGTTCAGCTAGCAGCTGAGAAAGCAGTTCAGACTCCAGATCATTAACCTCCCAGCAGTACAACCAGGAGTGAGGATGCTGCAGAAAGTGCTTACTGTGAAACTTCCCTTTCTGCTGCAAGTAGCCCCATGACTACTTCTCACGTCTGCAACTCACACAAACCAAGTGTGGCTTATTTCAATAGTGATTAGTGATAAAAAAAAGATACGTGAAATTTTATCCTTATCTCCTGTGGTCTGTTAGTTTTGCTCATGTTTTCTAAGGCTTGGGCTCATGGCATCGGCAGTTTGGGTACCAGTCCATTTTGTAATCCGTACACAACATGTCCCAATAGGGTAGCAACAGGCTGGAGCAAAGGAGCTATTGGAGCATCCTGCTACAGCCCATTTGTAATGTTGTTTGCTTTGCCCATTGTTAATCAGCAGAAAATCTTGCTGTCTCAAAGAAGTGAAACTCATGGTTAATAAAGTAAATCCTCAGACTCTTAGAACCAATGTCAAAAAGAAGAAAGAACCCAAAAAATTATTATCATCCTTTGGAGTTTTACTTATTGATTTCTTTATTACTCAGTGGTAGAGTGTCTATGGTAGTTTAAAATTTTAGACTGAGGTAGTAATCACATTTTAATTGAATTATTTAAAGTGTGCAATTTGTCACATCTAGATGTAATTTTAATTAATTAATAAATTGCTTTAGTGTCATGTTTGAATCTCATTTTGAGTACTACACTTCTTAAAAATGACTAAATTTATCAATATTAAAATGTAAGTATTTAAATCAAGCAATTATTTGAGCAATTAGTTACTTAAAGTTAGCTTAGAAATAAGAGAAATGAATGTCAGCTAAACAGCATTAGAGTTTGACCCTGAATTCTTCACACAGTCAATATTTTAGCTGTGGTCAGTGAAACCGTTCCTGGAAACTAATATGAGTTTGAGTGTTCAGAGGATGAAAGTTTTCTATTCTAACTGCTTACTTATTTTAGTGTTCTCCCACAAAGTGTTTGAGAGAACATACAAATAGGTAGAAATATTTGTGGTCAATGGAAGAATTCCAGCTTTCCAGGTAGATCTGTTCAAAAAGACATGAGGAATCTGAATTTGTTTTCCATGTATCATTGTTCAAATGGAAGGAATTATGTTTGAAGACATTTGGTAACAGTTTCTGAGTTGTAAGGGAAGATATTCCAAATATTCATAGCTTGTAAGGGTAAAAATTGCCATCCCCTAATCTGATTTTCTGTATAGTGAAAGCCAGACAATACAATCCACATACTCTCGTTTAAAGCCCAATAAATTATATCTCATGTTGTAAAGAAGAACTAATCATATGCAGACATGAAACACCAATATGTCCATCTGAAAAAGTTATAACCAGAGTAAATAAGGAAGGAAAGAGATCGATAATTTCCAACTTTAACATGCCCAACATCTAACTCCCGATAATATGCTAAAGTTCTCTTCAGAGAAGTTGAGCAAATTGTATGCACAATGAAAGCAGCCTTAAGCGACTACCTAGGGGAAAAAAAAAAATTGATTACCTAGTTTAACTAAAAGTCACACAAATTAGTGTTGAAATCCTTAGGGACACTTAATGATCATACGGGGCTGGGGTTACTTATTGGTAACAAAGAAGATTTAGTGCATTTTCAAGCTTTCACTGCTTTTTCATTTTATGTATAACATTTGTTTTATCTCTATTAAGCTTCAGATTTCATGGAATTAATCAGCTACCGCTTAACTAGCAATTAAGAGACAGAGCAGTATAACACAATCTAAAAAGTCAGAGGGCTCTCCAACTCTCACTTTGATTCATTTCTTATAGCTGAAAACATCCCTGACTCACTCCGAAGCAAGATGAACACAGCACAGGTGTGAACTAGGCTGTGCAGCTGGCAATAACTGTCATGTTTTTCAGCTGAGGTCACCGATGCTGAGTTTATTACTATTCAAAAGAAAATGTTCCTAGCACAAAAAAAAAAAAAAAAAAAAAA
>WHYT01014896.1:0-45713 GCA_009806455.1 Tetrax tetrax | reverse complement strand
TATATGGATTTTTTTTTTTTTTTTTTTTTTTTTTTTGTGAAGCAGCAGCACAGGTCTTGAAAAATGAAAATGTTATTGCTGGACTGGTGAAATCCCATAATGTGGCATTTTGCTTATCTGGGAAGGGAAAGGTAGTACAACTATAGTCTTGCTTCAAAAGCATTTCTAGTTATTTCAGTATAAGTCTGTGTTATTTTTTAACTCAAACAATCTGAATTATATCTCAAATGTAAATAAGAAAAGATTTGTACAGTACAGAAAAGAATTATGTGAACAAGACAAAACTGTCTTCTTTGGCCAGACATTGTAGCTGTGACGTTACCTTTATGGACACTCACGTTCAAAATGTGTTTTTCTTTCTGTTAGTTAGTGTCATTAACTGAGATAATATTAATTCCTCAGCTGTCATCCAAATCATTTACTTATTGCTCACACAGATCATACAAGCTGCTGCTAATAAAAAAAAAAAAAAAGGAAAATGCACATTATCTTTCCTTCTAAGACAAGATTTAGATTTAAATTAATAGTTGAATAGTTTTCCCTTTTCTTGATCTTCAGCTTTATTATTACATTTCAACTGCTAACATTACAATGTCATTTGATTATGATCATCATTGGTTGTAAACCTCTGCACTTCTGATGTGCTGGTGCTGTACAACAACCCACAGAGTAGCGGACCTGCAATAACGAGTTCTTGTTATATTCCATTGATAAATAGTTTGGGGCTGTGACGTCACTCTGTTCAATCTGTTTCAATTCCTGAAAAAGCTGTAGTTTCAGAATAGTTGGAGACACTTTTACATTAGTTTTAGAACCACCTTTAGATTAAGGACTTCACATGTTTTTAAAATATTATTATGCCTTCCTGACTACAGCAGCTGTTTCATCCATTGTTTCCAAAAAACAGGTTTCCAGAAAACATGTGATCCTATCAGATTCTATCAACCAAGTAGATTTAGATGTTGTCAGTACTTTAAAAGAAGACTTAAAAAGAAAGCCTGATGATGATGCAGATGCACACTTGAAGCAATAATGATTTCCTAATATGTTTCTAGGCTTGTGGTAATGTCGCTGGAGCTTTCTTCACTGGAAGCATAATCCATTTGTTGAATTTGTTCTTTATCAACTTAATTTTGTAAGATTTGAAGATTTGAAGTGTCGTTTGACGCTTTGTATTATATTAGTAAGTAACATTCTCCAAAAAATGAATAAAATATTACAAGATAAATTTTTTTTGTGCTATTTTAGAATATGGTATTATGATGGTAGCTTCCATCTCTGAGACTGTGAATGGCACTTTTGACTGTTTAAAATCTAATTTACACTACTCTAAAATACTAATATAATTCAACAAACCAGGAAACAAACACATGATTGTTTTAGAAACGAGTGTTTCACTCTGTTTTTTTAATTCTCTGGAATTTCTGATGATTTTCTACTTCGAATCAAGACACATCAATACAATCATACCTGAGGCAGAATTTATCTTCCTCATAGAAGTGTGGAATATCTTGGAAATTACAGAAACTTGGGCTCTGCTCAGTCAGGAAGAGCAGGGACTCCACTAAGCTGCAGATACTTTTTTTTTTTTTCCTTGCAGGTAACTGTTCTAATGCTCGGATGCTATGATTTCATTTGGAGTCACATTGTATGTCAGAATAGGTAACTATTTGTGGCCTCTTGATTCAGGAACCATTCTTCTAGATGGTCGTGGATGGACAGCTACCTTCTGTATTTTCTCCAGCTCATGCAAATATGACAATCTACTAACTATTTTCCTCCTAGAGATCCCACAGAAAGTCTTCTTTAGAGCTCTAAGATCTAAAAAGACAAGAGAAAATCATAAGAAATAGGATGCAGAAATCATAGAATCATAGAATCATAGAATGGTTAGAGTTGGAAGGGACCTTCAAAGGTCGTCTAGTCCAACCCCCCTGCAAGAAGCAGGGACGTCCCTGACTAGATCAGGTTGCTCAGAGCCCCATCCAGCCTGGCCTTGAACGTTTCCAGGGATGGGGCATCCACCACCTCTCTGGGCAACCTGTTCCAGTGCTCTACAACTCTCATTGTGAAAAATTTTTTCAGCACTTCCTGTCTTCTCATGTTCTTCACAACCCTAAAGTCACAATTATACAACTAAAGAGTCCTTTAAGTGTTCTCATATCTACCACATGTCAGGCAACATACTTCTCCGACACTAAAACAGAAGATGGACCAGGAGTCCTCACAAAGGTGAGAACTGAGCATGGGAATCTATTTTCTGCACAAACTAAAGTTTCAACAACAGCAGGGGGGGTGAGCTCAGGAAACTCCTAACTCTCAGCTGAGTACTCCGTTTACTGCTCTAACATCATTCAGTAACATTGCATGAGAAACAGATTGTTTTTCCTCTGTTTTAACATTATGAAGGAAAAAAAAATCAAATGTATTTTAGTATTGTGTGCTTGGAATGCTGAATTAAAGGAAAAGTTATAAGCTTAGGAAATGTAATCACTGTTAGTGTTCAAATTGTATTAGATAAAATTGTAATTCCTTTTACACAATGCAGAATACCTCCAGTAATCATATTTCAAATCAAAATTCACCTATAATCTGGAATGAAGCATATTAGACTCATCTTGAATTAATAAATACATATCTCCCTACTCTCCTGTGAAAGACTCGGGGGAAATCTCAAGAAATTGTTGCCCTTGAGATTTTTTCTCATGATAAAATGCTATTGAGTTGTCTGTTACCATAATAGGGTCTTGATAAAGAGTTGAGAGGTTTTGTTTCAGTTCAGCAGAGGGCTCCAGAATACACACAGGCTGGACAGTTTCTGTCTTTATCATCTCCACAGTGCAATGGAGTGGTTAAATTCTCTGCTGCAAGCTAATTACACTTCTCTATTGCACAGAACCTTTGTCCTCCCATAATTAATTATGAGTAAGAAAAGAAAATGTGCTTTTGTTGTTTTTAATGAATTAATCCTTCATGAAAATCATTTCCGTGACATAATAACAAAAGGACATTTGTTCACTGTCCTCATCACCACACATACCATAGTACATAAATGGCCTCATGTGGGGAGTCTCTTTGTCTCTTCTGTCCAGGAACATACTTTATTGCAGACATGTCACAGGAGTATTAATACCCTCAATTGCTGTACAGGCAGATAAGACTGTCTAGATCATTATAACAAAAAAAAAAAAAAAAACCAAAAAAAACTACAGAGGAATGAGTTTGCTGTTTTGATAGTAATTCTCATACTAAAATCAAAGGAACAGTTCTACTAAATGGGTTTTTCTTCAGACATAAAAAAACCACATTGCCCTACTTAATCTAGTCATTTGGAACATGGCTTAGATTAATCTATTTGACTAAGTGAAGAAAGTCAGTCTCTGTTTGATTGCTCATCCAAGGTGTAGGAAAGGAATCTACTATGTCACAAGATTGAGTAACTCAAGGCTGAGTTTTGTAAGATTAATGGGTACCATGTCAAATGTATATTTAACTGGGTTACATTGAAGATCCTGAATACAGCTAGAATATTCAGCATTTTCTTAAAGCTGGCATAAAATAAAATTCTCTAACATTGCACATAGTAGATGCCTTTCTTTAATTTTTCATAGAAGCTGAATGGATGTCCAAAGCTTGGTAGACAAATGTTTACATTACCAATGAACATCCACCAGTTTTGCTATGCTTTCAAGCAGGTAAAATCATAGAGTCATAGAATGATTTAAATTGAAAGGGACCTTAAAAATCACCTAGTTCCAACCCCCTGCCATGGGCAGGGTCACCTTCCACTAGACCAGGTTGTTCAAAACCCCATCCAATCTGGCCTTGAATACTTCTGGAGAGGGCACATTGACAACTTCTCCGGGTAACTTGTGCCAGCTTCTCACCACCCTCACAGTAAATAACTTTTTCATAATATCTAACCTAATTGTACCCTCTTTCAGTTTAAAACCATTACCCCTCATCGTATCACTACACTGAGTTTATTTTAAGGGTGGGTGTTATGTTACCTACAGAAGACCAAAGCACCAAATGGATCTGCTGAGTGGAGTAGAATGCAGCTACTGTTGTATCACTTGATATGGGAGTGAATACCACAACACTAGTGACAATAGTAGAATTTTAAAGACTGATCCCTCTAAATTCCTTCAGTAAATTCACATCTGTTACTACAACAGAAATACCAGGCACTACGGAACATATTTGTCTTCATAATGACAATTTTAATGACAAAATTTTGCATCACGTAGAATTTCTCTTGCCCCATGACATTTTTCTGTGGCATTCTTATTCAAGTTCTCCTGAAATGTTTATAAAATTAATTGCATTTTCATTTATTTAAAATTATTTTTATATGAAAAAGCAGTGTGAGTTAACTTAAATTGTTGAAAATTGCAACACCTTTTGGTCAAAAATACAGAACTTAAGCCACGAGGGGTACTATTGTGTTTAAAATCTGTACAACAAGAAGTTCACACTTATACAGTGAACTAGATCACTTTCATAGTTTTGAGCAGCTGTCCTTTACCCTTTGTCACTATCAATTAAATATTTTTTCATGTACACTGAGAAAATTGTATTCCCCTTTTGCTAGCACTAAATGAAATATATTGAAGTTTTAACATTGGTAAACTCTTCTGTGACAGGAGCCTTCACATCTACCTTCAGACATCTATTGTAAGGCAGCTTTCTGGACTCACTCATTGCTCAATGGGAAGAAGAAACACCACCTATTCAATCAGCCAAAGACTTACTTTAAGATTAGATAAAGCAGCTTCTCCAAAAGTCATCTTCCTATCCACACTGTACAGGAAGCCAAGATTATAACTTACTTTAGGTCACCTCAGCAAATACTAAGAAAAGCAACATTGTCCATTCCACACATGACAACCAAGAATGTTACCCTCTTTCTGCAGAAACCTTGCAAACACCTGGCAGGACACACAGACTTCCTGTGCAGAATGCAGGATTAGGTGCTTGTTTTTCAGTTTAGTTACAAGCTTTTGTAAATTATTCCATCAGCTAACCTGGAGCACATATCTCTATTCGTGTTTTTAGCATCATTGTGCTTTACTCACTTGGACTGCAAAGCTTCATCTTTGAGACAACATGGAGCTATAGGTTGGCAAGATATGTTGATAGCTGTCTTTCAATCTCCTTAATTGCATATTGGTTTTAAATGCTTAATTCAGCAGCAGCCTCCTGTACTTTTTTTTTTCATGTTGATTCTGTTTACACACAATTCCACAGAAAGCTCTTCAAACTATTCTTAAAAGAAAATATTGAGAAATAAAATTAAATATTGAAAAAAAATGTGTTCCAGTAATATGAAATGCTCAATGTACTGTACAGTAGAGAAATAAATGTGAAAAAAAAAAAGGAGGTGAACAACATACCCTTTCAGGTATGTAACCTGTGATATTTATATTCTAGTAATATTTCTACAACTCAGGGAGTCTGATACAAAAAAAAAGGATCTTTGTAGATCTAGGCCTGAATGACCAACACAAAGACACACACATGCACAAAGAACACTGCAGCGAAACCAGCAGCTGAAGTCAGATCTCCTTCAGTCCCAGCTCAACACCTTGCCCTCAGGACAACCTTTTTGATACATACAGTGCCTGTGTATAAAGTACAGATCGAACACCTCAAGAGTCTGGTGAAATATATATCAATCAGTAACATTTCACATATCTCTATTGACTTTCCTGTACTAAATACATCACTATTGACAGCTGCATTGCCTTTTACACAATGCTGCACTTCATCTGCATCGATCAAACAAATTTAGAGTGAATGAATGTAAAATGCTATAGATAATTCATTCAATAGCTCTATGTGTCAAGACTCCATCTGAGTAGATGTACTTTTAGAAGAACTCAGGAGTTTCTCTTAAGTGTCTCTTAAAATCACGTTCCAACCTGGAGACCTGATGATTTTTTTGAATGCAACTTAAGGAAAGGAATATCCTTGTACAGGTGACAGCATTTCATAACCAAAAATCTGTGTACATTCGAGATACATGAATTGATGCAACTACTGGATGCATCTACTGGATGTAGAAATATGTCCACTAGACATGTTTCTGTTCTTGTGAGAAGTATACAGGAGCTGTAACTGAACTTTTTAGTAGTGGTGCTCAGACTAGATGTAAGGAAGACATTTTTTACAATGAGGGTGGTAGAACACTGGAACAGGTTGCCCAGAGAGGTGGTGGATGCCCCATCCTTGGAAACATTCAAGGTCAGGATGGATGAGGCTCTGAGCAACCTGATCCAGTTGGCGATGTCACTTCTCCTTGCAGGGGAATTGGACTGGATGACCTTTAAAGGTCCTTTCCAACCGAAACCATTCTGTGATTCTATGATTCCGTATTTAGAAGGATGGTGTATTAGTTAGGTTTTTTGTCATTTATACTTTGCATCTAGTCATTTTAATTGCTTTATTTTTTTTCCGCACGAGCCTTTTTCTACACCATTTTCTGTTACTTATCCTGTTATATATGCTCATTCTACTAAGTCACCAGAAATCAATTATTGTGATCTGTAATCTTCATTGCATTACAGAAAAGTCCATCATCAACAGTTTATTTCATTTTACTGTTTGTGATCAGAGTGTTATGTATATTGGCACAGGGTAGAAAGCACTGCTAAGGCATCTTCCTCCAGAGATGTGCTGATCTCCTTTCACAAACTACTGAAGAGTTGAACAAAAAGAAAGCATAAGTTTGACTTCTGTTTGGCTGTTTGGGGTGGAGGTTAAGCACAAACAAGAGTATTATTTATGAAGACACTTCAAAGATAGGAAAATAGCATCATTCTCTTAATGTATTGCTGGGTTGGGTCAACACATAGTTTATTTACCATGTCTGGTAAGCAACATTGTCTTTTGTGATGCTAATTGCCAAGCCAAAAGTTCATCTAAGCCACTGAAAAATAATGTGTTATTAGCTTGAGATCTTGCTCTGGCCTGGAAATGTACAGTGCGTGTTTCTTAAACAAAGGTCTTTGACACTTTTGTGACTGCCTAGAAATGCACTAAATTAACAAATTAATGTCAATTATTGTTTTTAACATTCTGAGTTACTTTGGCAATAATACTTTAGAACAAGCCTATATAAAAACATTAAAATGATTGCCTCATTTAAACTGCCAGAAGTATCAGATCTAACTCCAATGGCCTCAGCACTTCTGACTCCAGGAAATCCTTCTTCTGCAGGCAACCACCACTCAGCAACTCTCTAGTACAGGAAATACAAGAGAGGAAGGGAGCAGAGTCATAAACAAATTATAATACAACATTGTGTTGGAGGGCTCTGCTGTTGACCTCCATTACAACAGAAATTTAAATCCATGGGAATCCGTTGTGTACATTGGTCCAGCAATACTGCCAATGCATATTGATAAATCTTAAAACGTAAGAGGAAGATGATTCTACCTCTGCTTGGGTAGAAATATTAGTACTATTTGAAAGAACCCATGGAATTTCTAGGAAAGTCAGATATGAAAGCAAACCAAAGGAGAAATTTAAGGATGAAATGAGATATAGAACTAAGGAGCAGCTGATATTTAGGACAGTAAAGATACTGTTACTTGTCATATCAATTTATCGTGTACAAGCTCTACGTGTTATTTTCATCACACAAACTGCAAGTCACGCCAAACAGTCCAACAAGTAGAATGTATGACTTGTTAAAAGGTGGGCAGAATCAATTTTCTAATAAGTCTTTGAAGGAGGTTAAAGCTGAAAGGTGAATGGGGCAAAGGCTGGAGTAAAAGCTCAGTACTTTGGATCTGAGGTTAAAAACTAAGATTAAGTATAAGGGAAAGAGAATAAAGGAATAAGAATAGAAGCAGAAGAGGTCAGCAGCTGAGATTCAATGGCAACAAATATCTAAGAAAGAGCTGAAGTTTAAAGGATTTGTGTATTTCAACCAAGATTGGGATACAGGAATGAAATGTGGATAACTGTCAGGTAGAAGTTCATAGCAATACTATTTTTTTCACTTGGTAAACATCTGAGAAACATGAGAAATGCTGTAAAATAGATTTTGAGTGTTGTGTGTATTCTTCAGGACTGTAATGGAATGGCATTAGTCCTTCCATAAAAGCAGTAACAATTAAAAAGTTATTTTCTTCTCCTCCTGAAACATTGTCTTGGACAATCACAGTGGTTTAACTCCTGCCTCACAGCAATGGAAAATGCTGCTGCATTTTGAAAAAATCTTGCTGCCATCAATTTTAGTTGAAACTGTGGGCATAACATTTCTTTCTTTGAAGTCAATCAGATTTTTCTTTCACCATCTACTTGAGTGGGAACAAGATCAGGCACAATTATCAATATTTTAAAGAGTGGGCTCTAATTTAAGCCAAACATAGGCAGCCCAGTTTGGCTGCACAGCTTGAGATGCCTTTGACTTAATTTTCATAATCAAAGCATATTCACAGCAGTCCTGAACAAAGCAAAGACGGCCTTTCTCTAGCTGGGTGGTCATTTTTTTTAAACATGAATTTGTAGGTTCTTCTGAACATATTTCTGGCTGGCTGAAACTTAGAAAAAATATGTATTCATAGCTCATAACTAAAAGGAATTTACTGTTACCTTGCAAGGGGAAATCCCATGTTCTTGCATTCTTAGAATCAGAGGTCTTGTCCTTTCATTTCTATTTTTCCCAGGGAAAATAATGCATGTGTTCATTGTTTTGTCAGTATAAGATTTATAGTGCCTTTAACTATTCATTTCCTTGCCATAAAGTGCATAAGTTTTGTAAATTATGTGAGAGTGACAACACTGTATTTTCCTTGGCAACCTTAACTGGTTTTCAAAACAATACTTTTGATGTCTGGAATAAGCATTGATTTGTACAATCTGGCAGGGAAAAAAAAATGAAAAAAAAAGAAAAAAAAAGAAAAGGAAGAAGGAAAAAAAAATGGGAAAAAAACCCTCCTGAGGGAAAAAAAAATTGGCAGCTACAAAGATTGCAAATCAACTTTCCACCACTTAGTCATCTATGTGGTATGAACTTTAAAGAACCCAAATTTAAAGAAAAATGCAACTGTCGAGTTTTTTTTTCTTTGATTTACTTAAAGTCCAGCAAAACAAGCCTTTTAGCTTAGATTCAGTGTTGAAATTAATTTGGCCCTTACCTCTTCAAAATCTGGCTCACTTTGAATTTTAAAATCTGACTTCTGTTTAAACACTAATGAGATGCATATATATACAATCTTTTTCCAGGCATTGATTTTTACTTTTTTTCCCATTTTGAAAATTAAACACAGTTAATACCTCAGCATCGTAAATGTGGAAGATTAAGGAAGGTGAGTGCAGGATCAGGACCCAAACTAAATATCTTCATTTTTAGAATCATAGAATAATTTAGATTGGAAAAGACTTTTAAGATTATCAAGTCCAACCATGAACCTAACACTGACAAGTCCACCACTAAACCACGTCCATGAGCTCCACATCCACACCTCTTTTAAGTATCTCCAGGGATGGTGACTCAGCCACTTCCCTGCACAGCCAGTTCCAGTGCTTGATAACCCTTTCAGCAAATAAATTTTTCCTAATATCCAAACTAAACCTCCCCTAGCCTTGAGACCATTTCCTCTTGTCCTATCACTTATTACTTGGGAAAAGAGACAGACACCCACCTCGCTACAATCTTCTTTCAGATAGTTGTGAAGAGTGACAATGTCTCGCTCGAGCCTCCTTTTCTCCAGACTAAACAACCCTGGTTCCCTCAGCCATTCCTCATAGGACTTCTCTAGATCTTTCAGCAGCATCATTGTTCTTTTTGGACAGCACCTTAGTGTCTTTCTTGTAGCAAGTAGCCCAAAACTGAACACAGTATTCAAGGTGTGGCCTCACCAGTGCTGAGTATAGGGGCATTTTCTAAGAGCTGACTGGAAAGAGAAAGGTTCTATTATGCAATATGGATCCTCAGTTCTAAGATGTAGTAATTCTTTGGATAGAGTAGGGTGTCTGTGAAAGTTTAGGTCTTTCACCAACTTTTTAACATAGCACCCCAAACAAAATTTCAATAATTGAAACAAGAATATATATTCTGTGTTTGGCATTTTCATTCAGCTCTGTGGTATTTCTTCCCTCCATATATTTTTATAGATTCCTCAGCTACCAATTACGTAATATAGAAAAAGACATCATGGAAATATCATTCCAGTGGCATGGAGGGGTCATGCATGTTGAAGTCATTCCATTGTCTCTCGCTTTCTGTTCGCTATTAGCTATAACCTTATAAAAATGCTCAGTGCTAGAACATGCTTTCATTAATCTGAAATGTGATTCTCTTTCAAAGTGGTTATCCAGAGTTATAAGTAACAAGCAATGAGAAAGGAGAAAGCTGTAACACTATTATATATGGGAAAACTGCATATGTCATGATTTACCAGCTCAGACCTCATATTGTGTGATGATGAACAGAAAATAGAATCATAGCTGAATGGAGGGTCAGGACATGGGTCAGGACAATCTCAAGCACAAATACAGGCTGAGCGGAGAAAGGACTGACAGCAGCCCTGAGGAGAAGGACTTGGGGGTGTTGGTTGATGACCAATATGAGCCAGCACTGTGCACTTGCAACCTAGAAAGTCAATCGTGTCCTGGGCTACATCAAAAGAAGCATGGCCAGCAGGTTGAGAAGGGTGATTCACTCCCTCTATTCTGCTCTCACAAGGTCTTACCTGGAGTACTGTGTCCAGCTCTGGAGTCCCCAACATAAGAGGGATGTGGAGATGTTGAAGTGAGTCCAGAGGAGGGCCATGAAGGTGATGAGAGGGCTGGAGCACCTCTCCTATGAGGACAGGCTGAGAGAGTTGGGGCAGTCCAGCCTGGAGAAGAGGAGGCTCTGGGGAGACCTGATAGAGGTCTTCCAATACCTCAAGGGGGCCTACAGGAAGGATGGGGAGAGACCCTTCAGCAGGGCCTGTTGTGACAAGGTAAGGGGTAATGGTTTCAAAATAGAGGGAGGTAGATTTAGATTAGATATTAGGAAAACATTTTTTACACTGAGGGTGGTGGAACACTGGCCCAGGTTGCCCAGAGAGGTGGTGGATGCCCCATCCCTGGCAACGTTCAAGGCCAGGTTGGACGGGGCTCCGAGCAACGTGATCTAGTCAAAGATATCCCTGGTCCTCGCAGGGGGGTGGGACTAGATGACCTTTGAAGGTGTCTTCCAACCCTAACAATTCTATATATCCCCACAGAATGCCACTGAAAATATTCATCTTCTGTCTTCATATTTGTGCACATAAATGTAGAGAGCTCAGAAACTGACTGTCATGTATAGTAAACATCATTTATACTATTATTTAAATGTAAGTAGGTCATAAAGTCATGAGGATTACATGTGCATTCACCTTTAGGCCTACACTGTCACACCAAGGTGTGTAATCTGGTTCTGGTATTAAAAGTCTTCTGGAGCTCTTGCAGTTCTGCACCCTTGTGAAGTTTTAAACATACATTTAAGTTATCTAAAATTAAAAAAAAAAAAGAAAAGAAATACTGTTAGAAACTCTGCAAGCCTGCCTAACTCATTACATTCTCTTATATATTTTTTCCTCATTATGTTTGCTCTGAACAAAATAAAATAAAGGAATATATGTGTGCTTTTCTACACTTATTCTCATATGTGGTATTTTCCTGCTATCTTTCTGCCAGAAAAAAAAAAAAGAATTGAAACCTCAAGCATAAAGCTGGCATTTCTTATTTATGTAGGAGATTCATGTTCATTTGCCAGAGAAAAAGAATCAACAACAACAAAAAAGGTCTAAGACAATTAAGACAATTCCAGAGCTTACTGCCTACGTGCTCAGAAACGGAGAGGTAATATATTTGTGCTTTTCAAGGCATTCCAGCACTTTTAAGTCAGGGTTGCATTCTCTAATTACATGTAATAAACAGATAGTGGAATAGCCCAGCATGGGGCTTGAGAGTCTGAGTCCTCATACAGCACCGTAATGCTCATAAAGAGACTTTTTTGTAACAGAGGAGACTATTAAGAGCGGCATGAGCAATATTGCAGTTTTAGCATATGTTCAACACCAGTTGCTTGGGAGGGAGGAGTTAAATCACTAGAGAGCTACAGTGGCTCTGATATGATTAAACACAAATTGTTCTGCTCTGTTCTTCCAATTATCTTGCAGGCAAGAGGAAAATATTGTATACGCTCGTGATGTCTGAATCTGCAGCTCCTTCCACCACAGTTATTGATATAAAATGTTACTCCTGTATGAATTGCAAGGTCTGATTTTATGGCTGCTCACAGTCCCTAAATTCATGGGCAAGTGGCTAATCAAGCTACCCGGCACTAAAGAGTCAGACAAAATGTTTGACAGTTCCATTAAAGTACCAGGTCTTATGCTGGGGAGACTCCTTTGTTACACTGGTTATTTCTGTGAGTTATTTAACTAATATCAGTGGTATCACTTCATAATGTTGTCTATGAGGAAATTATTAATGTTGATATACCGGCCCTCAGTGTCTACAATTTGTAGCACATGGGGTATGAAACAGTTAGGGACGGAGTTGTTAAGGCATGTTTTATGGAGCTAACACAACACCTAGGGAATGGCTCTCAGCTGTACCCCTGCTGTTTGCAGCAGTATTGCTGAGTAATGCAGCAGGGAATCAGGGTCTTGAAATGTATAAAGTTTAGTCTGCAATTGTAAAAGGCCTAGTTTTGCACTAAATCACACTTTGTTTGTGTTTCTGGGGAGTTACGGAGCTTATAGTGGGTCTGATTCTCTCTCACCTACCTTAAATTATGTATTTTAGAATCATAGAATCATAGAATGGTTTGGGTTGGAAGGGACCTTTAAATGCCATCTAGTCTAACCCCACTGCAAGGAGCAGGGACATCTCCAAACACATCAGGTTGCTCAGAGCCTCATCCAACCTGGCCTTGAGTGTTTCCAGGAAACATTTTACTTGGGTCTAATGGGTAAAAGTAAGAGGTAAGCAGGGCTGGTTTTGTTTATTGCAAGCTTGGGAAAAAAAAAATCAACAAAGTAGTGTAGCAGATAAGAGTGTAATTTAAAGACACTTTAGTTTGACCCTCCAAGGTGTGCTGGTTATGTTCCTTCAGTTGGAATAGCCTTCAGGCACTCACAAATTGCACTTGCTTGCAAACGCTGCAAGAAGTGACTGAAGCATACTGCTTACCACAGTGATCTCACATTGCAGATGCAGTTAGCAATTCCTGAGTGCCTGACTACCTTCATCCAGCTGGACCAACCTTGGGCAGACAGATTTCTAGATGCTGTTCTCTGAATATCAGTTCCTTATCCCTGAAAAAGAATTATCTTATTTCAATATATCATTAGAATATTGATAGGGTAAGGACTTGCAGACTTCCAGAGTAGCTATGTAGACTAAATTAATGCTCCACAGAAGTATTTATATTTGGTTTTAAGTTAGAAGTCTCTCTTTTAATTAATAACAAAGCAAAAACAGCTGAAAGGAAAACAAAAAACCCCAAAACATAAACAAAACAAAACAAAACAAAAATAAGGAAAGCTTCTGAATAATGTTTGAAGCATGCTATTCAACTAATAAACATAAATCCAAGCAACCTTAGGAGCTACCATCTTGTTTCAGGGTCAGAAGTTGAATTTCTGGGAGAGAAAGAATGTCATGAAGAAGATTCAGTCACTTTATCCCTGGGGCAGTTGCCAATAGGTATAATACGTATTTTACTCTTCTTAGATCATGAGATTAAGAGCTATTTGTAATTCCCATTTCTTCCTGAGATACAGCTTGCTGAACAAAGACCATTATCAGTTTCCAAGTAAGGAAGCAATTGCATTTCTGAATGTGATCAAGTATCATCTTCAAATGAGATGCTTAAAGGATATCAGATTTTGTGTTCAAAATATCTCCTATTATACATTCTAGATCTCTTTCTTCTGTGTTTGTTTGTCTTCTGAGTTCAGGGATAGGATTGTAATTATACTTGGCAAAACAAGTAATTATGGTAATTCTAAAGCTTATATTTTCTGTTTTGGTTAGGGTTTTAAGAACACCTGAAAAATAATTCTGTTCAAATACCATTTTTCACCATTTTTCTTCCTTCCCTTTGTATTACTAGGAACAATAATATGAAAATAGATTTGACATTTCTTATCAATTCATCTGTTCATTTTTTATGAGTTCATGAACTTCCCATTTATATTTATTGGTCATTATTTGAAATGGTTTTGCAGTAATAAATACCATTTTTCCTGCCTCACTTCTCCTATTACTTCTCTATGCCTTTCTGAATCTAGAAGTGATCCCCTGAAGTCACTGGCAGCACTATCATTGATTCAATAGAACCAAAATTTGTTCAGAGCAGTGGGAGCAAAAATTTTACTGCCTTTATGATGGAGTGTGAAAATTATTTTAAAAATCCCACAAACAAACCGACAAGAAAAACTCGCAAACCAGAAAACTATGCGATCTATTTCTCCATTATAATGGCAGAAAAAAATTAATTCGGTGTCTCAGGAAGTCCTTTCCTGTCTGGTGCTGCTGGACTTGATCAATGTAAAGTAACATAGTGATACACTCTTGTGTAACAGAGTGAACATCCTGTCTCTGAGATTTACTGTCTCGTGTTCTGCCATGCTGATGTGCCCAAATGCAATTCCTCCCACTGGTCAATACGGAATATACTGAGTTTGTAGCACCAAATTAAGGATACTAGGGTCGGATGAACATGTGTAGAAATGTCTGTAGATGGACTTGGACTAATTACACGTATTGAATCTTTAGCTTTATCTATGAGAATTGAGGAGAAGAGTTCAGTAGTTTAATTGTAGTTGTTACTGAATGTATAGAACCACATCACATAGGCTAAATGGGTCTCTACTTTGAGAAGCATTTATTAAAAAGGTGCAGGCATATCATACACATATTTATACATAATACTTTGCAAGATTGTGGGAGCTGGAGATGGGAAGGGACCATATCAGGGCTGCGTAAGATGTTTTATACTTTGTCATTTTGGATGTGTATTAACATTTCCTAGAAACCAGAATTCTTGCCAGATTGACCATGATAGAGAAGGGTTGTGGTGGGTTCACCTTGTGTAGCTGCCAGGTGCCCACCAAGCTGCTCTCTCACTCCCCCTCCTTAGTGGGACAGAGGGAGAAAATAATATTAAAAAGCTCATGGGTCAAGATACGGATCAGGAGATTGCTCACCAATCAGCCATCTTCTCCTTGCCCTTGCTTCTTCCCAGGCTTAACCTCACTTCTACCTTCTCCCCTCCAAACAACACAGGGGGATGGGGAATAGGGATTGCAGTAAATTCATCATAAGTTTTCTCTGCTGCTCCTTCCTCCTCACACTCTTCCCCTGCTCCAGCATGAGGTCCCTCCAGGAGACACAGTCCTCCACACACTTCTCCAATGTGGGTCCTTCCCACAGGCTGCAGTTCTTCAAGAACTGCTCCGACTTGGGGGCTTTCGACAAGGTACAGTCCTTCAGGAGCAGATCGCTACAGTAAAAGTCCTCCAAGACAAGAGTTCCTGCCAGAAAATCTGCTCCTGCATGGGCTCCTCTCCACAGGATGCAGCTTCCTTCAGGGCACATCCACATTCTCCATGGTCTTCAGGGTGGATATCTGCTCTGCCATGGTCCTTCACAGACTGCAAGGGTACAACCTGCTTCCCCAAGGTGTCCTCCATCGGTTGCAGGGGAATTTTTGCTCTGGCATCCGAAGCAACTCCTCCCCATTCTTCTTAAATGGGAGTTGTTTCTCTCTCATTATTTTTCCACTCCATTCTCTCTCAGACATTGTACAGTATATTTCTTCTTTCTTCAATATATTGTCTATGGGGTGGGTCCGTCTTGGAGCCAGCTGGAACTGGCTGTGCCTGACATGGAGGCAGCACCTGGTCTCTTCTCTCAGAAGCCAGCTGTGCAGCCCCCCTCGTTACCAAAACCTTGCCTTATAAACCAAATGCAAGAGGATATAGTGACATTTAGTATTTGTGAGCTGCTCTTCCAGTCTGAAAATAAGGGCAGATCTACTGGCTGCTCTCTTTTAATGTGTTTAATATGCACTAAGAAGTTTCTGTTCAAATGTATCTGGAGATAGTCTTTGGCTCCAAAGGTACAATGGGAGCTGTCATGGTATAATACGATGTAGGATAAAGTTAGACAAAACTACTTCTAAAATGTGGAAGATGTATTTAAAGCTTTTCTCTTATATACACCACAAAAAAAAAAAAATGCTCTAAGTTTCTGCAGCTCCAAAAGAAGTTTCCCTCAGCTGAAAGCAATTGATCTGACAAAACTTGGCTTCTCTAGGTCATTGTATCAAATGCGATGTGATCTCTGATTGAAGTTTTCCTCCCAGGTCATTCAGAAAAGAATTTTCTAGTATCTAATAAGAAATGAACTTACAAACCATTTTTTTCTCTTAATGAGGTCCTAGCTTCTACACAAATTTTCGTTTCATAAAACTTATAGGAACTTAGGAACACTGAAACATTTATGTATATGTCAAATTTATTTCAGAATGATGAATGCATTAAAATTCTTTCTTTTTTTATTTTTTTTCTGTTTCTAAGAAATGCCTGAAACATACTCTCTCCACAAACACACAATCACAGAGTGATTACAGAAGCTTTTTTCTTCCATAGAAGTCTAGGTTAAAAACATAATGGTAAGAGAAAAAGTGAAAGTAGCAATTATATGTAATGAATAGAAAAGCAAAGAACTTGATAGCAATAAGTACAAATCAACAGTTAGGAAATACAGGTAATTGAAATTATAATCAAGAGTCAAGAATTTCTTCAGAATTTGAATTAAATCCTGAGTTGTGGATTTATGTTCTAAAGCAAATTAAATGGACCTGATGATATAAAATACCATTCCCACCATTAGTACACCTTAGGCAGAGTATGAGACTGGAGATTTAAAATTTTAATTACTCTACAGTGTATTTGTACTATTTTCTGCTCTCACTATTATCCTTGTAATGAGACAAATTCATACTGTTCATTTCCTCTTTGCATTGCAAACTTCATTAAAATTAGGTGCCGCAATTTAAACCCCCTTGTATATCATAGAATCATAGAATGGTTTGAGTTGGAAGGGACTTTCGAAGGTCATCTAGTCCAACCCCCCTGCAAGGTGCAGGGACATCCCTGACTAGATCAGGTTGCTCAGAACCTCATCCAGCCTGGCCTTGAATATTTCCAGGGATGGGGCATCCACCACCTCTCTGGGCAACATGTTCCAGTGTTTTACAACTCGCATTGTAAAAAATTTTTTTCCTAATATCTAATCTAAATCTTCCTCCCTCTATTTTGAAACCATTACCCCTTATCCTGTCACAACAGGCCCTACTGAACAGCCTCTCCCCATCTTTCTTGTAGGTATATTTTGCAGAAGATACTGGACAAGCATGCAAAGCTGACATTTTCAGGGCTCTCTTAGTTGATTTGTACACTTTGCCTAGCTCTTCAACCTCTCTGACTTGAGAGAGAGATGTAAACGAAGGGAAAAAAAAAAAAAAAGATCAGCACATGGAGTTACATAAAGATTAAACCAGAGCAGCATGGAGTTGTGTTATGTAGCCTCTTCTAGGCATTTGAATATAATATTTGATTTGTGAATAAAGATTGTCATGCCATTTCCTGATCCCATTACAAAATTCCATGCTTTGACAGGAGAGAATGCTTTGGACTGGATATGTCCTGGGGTTTAATGCAAGATACAAAGCCTTGCAGTTTAGCTTCATGGTTCAAATCTGGCTGAGGATTGAGGAGCCACATTTGATTAAAATCCAATGATCCTTCTGAGGTGAAATGAATTTGGCATATGCAAAGCAGATTTTAGAGGATGAGGATTCAAACTGTAAGGCATTTACATAATTTTCACTGATGCACACCTTTACCTGTAGTTTTAACAAACAGGCTTCATTATCAGCACACATTCTGATCCCTAGAGGAAATGGGAATGAGTTTTGAATCAAGGAAAAAGCAAAATACAGCTCAAAATTACTCTGTAGGGTAAACATCTCTGATATTATTGAAATATCTTGAGTATAAAAATTGGCTGTGATGCTCATGAAAGCTGGCTGAAATCTCAAGGTGATTTGGATCTTCCATACCTGACCTTTCTAATTTTTGTTTAGAATGAGAAATGGGAAGTGGTGAAAATTTTCTCTCTAATGCCTTCAGATGTGTAAATTGGCAGCTTGTCTCACGTGGTCTGTCTGTATAGTCATTTAAAATTTCATCTCACTTTTCTTCAGAGGCTGAGCCTGATTGCATATCCAAATCTAAACATTTCAAGTACGACGCTGATATTATCACTCATAGAAAGAATGTTATTCCCTGGTATCTGCACACATTCCAGTGCTGTATTAGTTGAGACTGAGCCTTTGGACTTGAGGATAAGGTCTCAGATTAAACAAGTAAAAAATGTTGTATGACCGATTTGTATGGTTCTTATCCTGTGATTTGCAATATTTTACTCTTCTTTTTTTTTTTTTTTTGTAGAAGCCCTCTTTAATGTTGTTGTAGGAATATTTTATTTTTAAATCAGCTCCAAGAAACCAAAGATATAACATTTGTGGTAATTTTGCATGCTTATGAACTATCAAAACTTTCAAGAAGATGTAAATATACAGTTTACTGACAAAACTGATGTAATGATCGTAACGGACCAGAATTATGTGCAATAATACAAGTTAGTGTCAGGGTGTCATGAGGGCCAGTGGTTTCTGGGGGGATGTGATGGAAGACAGGGCCTATCCCACAACACTCTTGTCAGGAGGAGGGCAGCCAGGGAGCATCAGGTGCTTCCACGGGGCTGTGGATAGGACAAGGACAGAGCAAGGACATGAACCTGCAGATAGTTTATCTGCTGCCTTCAACTAGTCTGTTCCCTGCTTATACCAAAGTTCATGACTTTTCTATCTGCGCTCTACCTACTTCTTATCTCAAACTGATGACAGACAAATACCAGTAGCAGTCTTTCTCCAGTCTGATTCACCTATTTTAATATAAGCTATTATATTCTCTTATTTAGCTAGCTTTTTATTGGCTTACTATTCTTATATTAATGCTCATCATTGTCTCCTTGAGCCATACATTCTTGTGGAAAATCATATCAAGTGTTTGAGGTTGGGTTGTTTTGGTTTTTTTTTTTTCTTTTTTTTTTAAATATGCATGTACTAAACCCACTGCATTACCCTATCTAAGACATCAGTGCTTAAAAAATACAGGTATTAGATTAGACACCTCTGAAAAAAACCCATGTGATTAATTTACTCACTTTCCTTTGTCTCTGTGTCCTTAATTGTTCTTTCTTTCAAGAACTGTTACAACACTTTACAAAGCATTTAAGTCAAATTGAGAATCCTGTAATTGCAGGGATCACCTTTATTTTCCCGTTGTGTGTAGCCTATTATGTTTGCCATTCTTCAGGCACAGTTCTACTGCTTGAATTTACAGATTCATTGAAAATCCCTCCTACTGAATTTCCATTAGTTATGCATAACTGTTATGACCCCATCCTCTAGTGCCTCAGATCAGTTTATGCTTCAGCATCATTCAGGGTTTGTATTTTAATAAAATGTTCTTTGAATTATAGGTCCAGTGTTACGGTTAGAGCAGAGGAAAGCTAAGGAAGGAGCCACCTTACTAAGCAGGGCAACAAGATCTTTGCAAATAGAATTGCCAAGTTAATGAAGGTGGGTTAAACGAGGCACCGGAAAGGAGGTGATGAACAGTCAAGTGAAGAAGTGATGGATTGGTTTAGAAAGCAAAGGGTGAACAGTGACATCAACAAGGGAAACTTTGTAATAAGCAAAGTGGGGCTGAAGGGGTCCCATTTCAAGTACATGCACATTACTAAGTGCAGAAAGGAGAGCATGATGGGGAAGTTTCAAACATATGTGAAATCAGCATGATTGGGTGCCTGTCCAAAGCAACTACAGTTGTATAGAGGAGGACTTGGGAATCCAGGTGGACCCCAAGTTGTTCATGTTGTACTCATGGTAAAGAAAGTCAACATCCTCCTGGCTGCATCAGGCAAAGTATTACCAGCACTTCAAAGGAGACCCTTCCCCTCTAGTCAGTCCTGCTGAGACACATCTGCAGTGAGGCCAGCCAAGGACCTGAAGAATATTAAGGGACTGGAGCATCTGATATACAGGCAAAGATTGAGAAAATTGGGATGGTTCAATCTGGAGAAAAACAACTCAGGAGGATGTTGTCAAAGCATATAAACATCTAATGGAGGGAGCAACAAAGACAGACCCAGACTCTTCTCAGTGGTGTCTAGTGACAGGACAAGAATCAATGGGCAAAAACTGAGGCACAGGAAACTTCTGTTAAACATAATAAAAAAACTTCTTTTACTGTTAGGATGGTAAAACACTGAATAAGTTTCCCAAAGATATTATGGAGCCTCCAGTACTGGAGATATTCAAAATCTGACTGCACACAGCCCTGAGCAACCTACTCTAGCTGACCTTGCTTTGTGCACTGGGTTGGACTAGATGATCTTCAGAGGTTTCTTCAACCTCAATGATTCTAAAAAAAATTCTGTGATCTTTTATTAAACAGAATGGAAAAATCAGACAAGCTTTCTGGCACAAAAGCCCTCTTAAACAACCAAGGCTATAGAAAATGTCACATAAAGCACAGGAATATTTTACAAGTAAGTTACCGTACAAATAGCCATAAATTTGCAAATGTCAACTGTAATTGTCAATTTGCAAAGCAAGTACAATTAAAACAAAACTTTAATTCATTCAGAAAGCACTGTAAATAGTCAATGATATTATAAATGGTATTTGAAAAGCCATCCACAACTGTAAACAAGAAATACTAAAATCTAAACCAACTAGCATTTTTCTTCTACTTTTTTTCTTCTTTTTAATTTCATTTGGTTTCCTTCATGTTTAAACATAAGGCTACAATGGGAAAGTGACATTTCTATAATTTAAGACTCATAGAAACATGGCTTCTCCTGACCTTTTCCTAGGTGAATCTAAGCTTGCGTGACACTGCTGTTGTGTGCAGTGTGTGTCACGTGGGTGGTGCAAAGCTGTAAGAAGAATCTCAGTCCTGCTCCAAATGCTTCAGACCCCTTCAGTAAACAGTCAAGGCTCTGGATGTTTGAATTAACTTGGAATTAACAGCTGGCTGCTCTTCAGTTGCTGAAGCAGAAATCTGTAGATCGTAGTCAAGGCAATGTAGGTGTTTGTTCTGGCTTTAAAAATATCCGTTCCCTGAACCTCTATAAGGCCGTATCAAGCACTGTCTTTTCCCTGTATGATCAGCTAAATCAAACAACTATTTATTTCTCTTCTCCTCCACCACCTCTGTATCTGTTCCATCTTTGAGGTGAAAATCCAGCTTTGAGCAGTTCTGGTTAGATCCACAAAAAGACTTTTGTGAGTGAGTCTTGCTTAACTTTCATTTCAGAAGAGTAAGTCCCAAAACTCCTAAGAATGGTAGTTTAATTGCCCTTAAACCTGGAGACCTGTAAAGCTTACAGACTTGTCTGTTTCCTAGATTCTGCTTCATGATGCCAAGCATCTCATACCTCATACCCCAGTCACATTAGGATCAAAAAGAACTTGTGTTTCAGCTGAGGGATTGTGGTGTGCTGCACGTGCTCAGGGTGTGATGAACAGAGAGTGCATAGGAAATAATTGCAAGAGGAGCGCTTGTCTTTGCATGATGACTTTGTGCTAAGGGTACTTATGCTCATGGGCAAACTTGTAGGTTTTGGACTCTTCTGAACTTTTTTGGCACCCAAAGTCCTGCCTTACAACAGAGCATCCTGCCTACTGAGGTATATTGCACTGAGAAATTCAGGGGAAACCCTAAATCTTTCCTCCTCAAACTTTTCCATTTGGATAAACAAATTAAAGAATTGATGATGATAACATGAATGTGCACAGGTCTGATTTGCTCACATCTTCCCCTTGGGAGGGAAGGGATATCTTGTAAATGATGTTTTAAAGTAGCCATCTTTCTCCAGGTTAGTGTTTTTTTCTTTACAATTAGAAGCAAAGTCACAGTAAGTGTAACCCTGTTGGAATTATTTTAGACATACTTCTGATGAACTGAGAACTTCATAAGAAAGGGTAAAACTATGAACTCTGATATTCCTGTCAAGTCCTACTAGGAGTAGTTAAATATCGCCTGCTCTTCTGCCTGGTCTGTCAATAATGGCTACTGAATAAATAATATGGAGACCTCTAAAAACTTTAGGGATTCTTTGCAAGTAAAATCTGTTATATAATATCATATTCATGTTACAAACTCATGTTCTGCTCTTTGAAGTGCATGTGCAATTTCTGCTAGCAAGGGGAATCATATACTTACATTTAAGAGAGAAAAGACCCTTGTTACATTCATCATAATACAAATAACCTGACACGTTCAGCTCTCTTTCTGGAAAGCTCTGGCTTGCAGCACTTTCAGGAGATAAAAACACAGTGTCATACCAAGGGAATATCGGTGAAAGTACATCTTATCACTTTGAAACATGAGTAACTCATGTCTGGTTGAAGAAATAACAATTTTCTACAAGTATCTTATTAATACCGCTTTGTGAAAATCCTTTTTCTTAAAATAATTTTGTCTATAGTTTTGAAGTAGATTACACTGTAGATTTAACAAGAGCCAGGGTTAGCATCAAAAAGAAAGGTGCAGAACCTTTAGGTGTTTTGAAGGTGAAGGAGAATTCATTAAATTTAAAGGAACCTAAAGTGCTTTCTAGATAAGCGCTTAACACTTTTGAAAGAACCATCTTTGTAACTAGAAAGACAATTTTCCAGATGGGAAAAAACTCACAATAATTTTAAATAGCCTCTTCAGGACCATATAGTTCTCAACTCCCAGTCTTGTGCTCATTCACATTGACTGTGTTTAGTTAATATCCCATCCAGGCATTTGTATCTTGCTTGAAGAGCCGTAGCAATGAAACTCTAATATCTGTATGTCTGTACAAAAAGATTCTGGATTGTAAGGAAATTTAAACTTCTTTAGGCACATATGTGAAGTGAAAGATCCTGGTGATCCAAAAATTGACATCAACAACAAGGAAGCCAATTAAAATAGCTTACCTGCAGTGTGTAACTCTGACTATAGACTTTAATGTAACAATGAGTATGTACATTCAGAATGTGGCCAGCAGTAAAATCTACAGAGTGATATTATGAGTTGTTTGTTTTTCTTCTGGTGACTATGGGAAGTTGCTTAAACTTTTCCTCAGAAGCAGTCTTCTTCACATATGCGTTGCTGAACAAATATAGTTTTAGAATGACCTGGGAATACAGAGCTAGACTAGTTTAATATATACTGTATTGGCAGAAAAGAGAGAGTTTTGTGCCCTGATGTATACATGCCTGCAAGAGCAGGGTTTCTGGGTTCCACCCGCTGCTGCCTTGCATATTGAGATCTCATTTTGACAAACTAGAGCAGCCTCAGCAGAGAAGAATGACAGAGAAAAACATCACAGAGATCATAGAATGGTGGTTAGGATCCTCTCCTGGAAGGTGGAAATGCCTGTTCCACCTCATGTAATGAGAGAGGATTTGATTTTGTGTTTCCAGCCTCTGGATGAATAGAGTTCTAAGTAGGAGGATGTGGAGTGTAACTTAAAGTCTTCCGTGTATATTTCCTACCCTGTATTGCAAATACGATTCTCAAGGATATGTAATGCTGGAACACATGAAATAAACTGTTTAAAATATTATGGGAGAGGAGAATTAAAAAAAACCCAAAACACAACACAGCAATATCTTTCCAAGATCTCTTTGTCTTATTTTATTCTAAGTTAGACTCATAAGAAGATGGAAACAAAATCAATAATGAGATAGGCAGTAGTATCCTTCCTTTTCCTCTTAAATCCTATAGCCCAGTATTAGGGTACTTGTCCAGTTTGCACATTTAAATAATTTTCTTTCTTTCTCCCAGGAGAGTGCTCTTTCCTGCAGGATTCGTAGGACAAAGCATAACTACCATCAGCTCCTTTCCTATGAAGGGTGCCTATATCCTACTGCAAACCAAACCTCCTACAAAATACCCATGTTTTATTCTGGGAAATGCAAAAAAAAAACCAAAAAAAAACCCCTGTTTCATTATTTCTTATTCTTCATTTCCTTCAATTTTTATTTAAATTAAGATATTTAAGGATTTCAGGTTTAATTTATGGCTAGCTTAGCTTGACTGAAACCTGAAAAATCAGTATAAAACAATGTCCTTGTCTCCTGCAGCAACAGCAAAAATCCTTATTGTATCCCATATCATTAGAGAAAACTCAGAAGGGTTGTTTAGTAGAGGGTACTGAACTGAGACAGTTTGTGGGGATGTCCCCAGTCCCATCCAGTGCTGTAAGTCCACTGGCTGTCCTCTCCCCAGGTTTGCTCACAGGGCAGCTCTACTTCTTTGTGGTGATTCTGTCCAAAAAGACTCACCTATTTTCTCTAGGAGTCCCTTTCCAAGTGTTGGAGGATGTTATATCATTCCCACCAGTTACGTTTTGTGTTTGATTTGCAATGACTGAAGATCTAATGGAGGATATAGATCACCAAGCATGCAAGGATCTCTACATGTCAACCTTTCATCCTACTGGGATTGACAGGAGCTTTGTGTTTCCCACAGGTGACATAAGTAAAACTGTGTTCTAGGGTAAGTCCAAAATATGATACCCCAAGGAGAGTAGGAGCCAGCTGAAATCCCCGTCGAATATTTTGATATCTTGTTCCGACTCCTTTAACTTAAATCCTGTTTAACTGGCAGCATCTGCCACTGACATTTCCACAAGGATGGTACAGATGGAGCAGTGACTCAGATCGCTGGCTCTACAAAGTTATGAATAGCTAAAACTGTTGCTGATGGAGATTATCAACAAGGCTGTAGGAAAGGTCCATGTGTGTGACTGAAGCCTGCAATTTGTGGAATTTAGACCTTCCACTTGCTTTGTTTTTGTAAAAGAAATTGTATCTATCTGCCTATACATAAAACTCCAAACATGAACAAATTCTTAGTCTCCAAATGCTTTTGTAATTGTAACCTTCTCTGTTCTGTATTGGTTAACAATTAGTTAATTCTGAAAGCAAAAATTACTTGGAACAAAAAAAAAAAAAAATTGTTGTGTTTAATGTCAGCATTTTAATCTAGATCACAAACAATTTTATTTCTTGCTGGTGTTCTTGCAGCTCAAAAACAGGTGGGATAGGGATAAGCAAAACAAGGTAAATCTGTTGGCTGAACTTCCCTGTCATTTAGGTCACATCACTCTTTATCGTCCTCCATTTTCCCTGGGGAAACACAGAGTAAACAAGGAGATAGTTGCACTGAGCTTTTGTGATAAGGATTTCAGTTGGAAAATATAATCTGTTTTGCGATTCCTTTATGAAAGGGTAGTTTGAGACTACCTTTTTGTTGGTTCATTTACAATGAGCATTGTGTTTTTTTCCTTTAACATTTTATGTGTGTAGATTTCTTGGGAAAGATACTGAGTTAGTAGATTTAATCATTTACAGTTTCAACTCACTAGAAGAACTGACACTGGACCCAGTTCTTTATAGACCTGCGTGATCTATACAGCAGAAATCAAGGTTACTTCCAAATGGACTCTGCTGTTGCCTGGTACAGAACATAGTTTATTAAATGTTATTTACACTTTCACAGTAAAGCTTTACACTGTTCAGACAACAAATAAATAACCATTTCACGAACTTCATTCAGAAAATACTCCTTTCTAAATAGAGCTTACTCTATGTACTTTATAGAATATACCTCAAGTCAGAAACAAACATTATTCAGGAATGGTCCAAATTCATGCCTGTCCTTCAGTTTTGACGGTGCTGATGAAGGTGCAATTAATTGTTAGTTATCCTGGATTTTGTTTCCAAACAAAAAGATGGATTTCATTTTTCATGCTTGCATAATACACACTGCATTAAATAGCCTCTGGTGGAGCAAGCTGAAATTAGGTAGTTAACAAGAGTTAGAGACTTCTCTAATGGTGGCAGAAGTTACTGAATGGGACACATCTTTCACATTTGGAAGGAAGAAATATGGTTAGTTCTGCTTGGGCTATGGCTCCCAGCCGTGGGATTTCATGGACAGCAGCCTTTATTTATTCCTCCACATATGGAATTAGATTTTGGGATGAAATATCTTCCTAGGAAACAATGGTGGGAATGTGAGATTTCTAGAAGCACTTAAAATTTGCAAGCATTTTATGACTAAGTTTGTTCCAACTCCAGTGTCAGTATATAACTTAGAATACTCTTAGCATATTCCAAGCCACCATTTTACTGCTTCTCCCATGAGAAGAAAATCATCAGTCTCAGCATCCTGAGTTGGCTTTAAATTTAATTATGAGAAAGATGAAGAAAGAAATAGAGATAACAATATCTAATGTGCGACTAAGATTTGTTATTCAGCCTTCAGAAAATCATGTAAATATTCCAGCAAGGTTGCTCTACAAATACTGCTAAGCCTACTAGCAGCAGAAAAATGTGGCACTGAAGCTATTGATTAGTAACTGGCAATTTATTTCACCTTGATCACAAGTTTTTGTAATTTGATAACATGGAAAATTAGAAACATAAGCATCATTCTCAGAGTTCTGCTCAAAAAGTATGTTCGTCTTGTGAAATGACTTTCAAAGGAACTCAACGCAAGCCTTAGAAAGACTAGATGCCAGAATGCATTTGAGCAATATAATTTTCAACATGGACATGTAAGTTAACCTGGAAACCTGCTAATTTTACAAGCCCAGAGAAAACAAATTGTCAACCATCTTTATTCAATTTTTCCTATTCGCTTTTTGCCACCAGGTGTCAGTACAAGTGCACAGACACCCCAGAGATCCGTGCGAGGTCTCATGAAGAGCTGTCTGAGCAATAATGATACTGTTTCATGGCAGTTCTTATACCGCTGAAAATGTTTTCGTTTTTTAACTTCCACTATGAAAAAAAAAAAAAATGTTGCTTACCCATCTCAACAGCCCTTGGAGTTGCATAGTCTACACCATATTTGTACAGTATAGGTATTCTAGAATCAACTGTTCTAAGTGCCCTAGCATCTCCACCCATCCTCTTCTCTGCCCTAAGCTGGTCACAGGGCTAGAGTATCTCCCTCCAACCTCTCACCCAAAGATGTGAAGACTGTGAGGAAGAAGCCAAGAAGAAGGGATGATTGTCAAAAAGATATGTGGAAAACACAGCTCAAAGACTCCAGATCACTGATAACTATCCTACTTTTTAGGTCATAGTCCATACACCCTTTCTAACTGCTGCACATAGCAGTTATCTCCCAGATCTCCTTTATGAGAAGTGGATCTTGGGTCCTTGGTGTAAACAGTACCCTCAGCGTTGCGCTACTAAAGGCAGTATCATAAGATGGACTTTGATTGATCTTTATCAATACATGAACAGAATTTCTTACAGCTTCCCTTCAAACATTAGGGCTGAAGATATTTTTTATCAGACTTCTCAACATTGTTACAACTCCAGTGCCCCGACTAAAAGGAAGTGTCTTGGCTTTAGGAGATTTCTTGCATTGCGTATTTTCCTATCCCAGTCTTTGCACAGAGGTCACTGTAGCCTGGACTTCATTGTGATAGGCATGAACCTCAGTTTAAGACATTTAGTCCTGTTTAATGTAAAATATGTTTGGAATAGGCGCTCTTAATAGGAGGAGAGACTTGAGTATCAAGACAAAAATAACACTTCCATGACTATCACAGAACCTTCTTCCTTTTGGTGAAAAGCAAGCTCTCTTCAGTGTGGAGAGCCATTCTTACAGCCTGGGGGATACAGAGTGCTGTGGTCTGAATATAAAGTTGCATTTCAATGCTGCATCAATAAATCTTGCCTGACAGAGAGAGGAATGGGAGAAGGGGAGGAGAGGACTTTTTTCCCTTTTTGCTCCAAAGAGCTCTGCAAATGTCTTAACCATAAAAAGTGATCAGTCTCCCCACCTACTCATAGCTCGTAAAATCTGCCAACAATTGGAGAATCTAGAAGGATAATCTACAGCAAATTTCTGCTGTATCCAAGAAGATGTTCACTGAAAAATCTGGATTTAGACTTCTTTGAAAAGTTAGTGTCAGGTGAAGTTGTGCTGCTAAGGCAAAATTGTCTCCAAATCACAATTTCTGCCTAACACTGATGGCTACATTAGATATGTAGGTGACACAGAATTTAAATCTGTAAAGCTTCTACTTACAAAAAAAAAAAATATTATTACTGATATATTTTTTTTGATCATGGAAATGTAGATACATAGAAGTAATAAATTTCAGTCCTTCACTTTTCTGCTCATAGATCCAACAAGAAGTTATTGACATTAGAGTAGCTCTATAACTTGATAATTTAACGAAATCTAAGAACTCTCCACTCTTTCCAGATGGTATTTCAGTCATCATTTCACGATAGTAATGCCAGAGTGATAGTGTTATCACTCAGAAACTTCCAGCTCATACTTACCAGTAACATATCTAATATTAGATCTAAAAAATAACTGGAAACAGAGCAATACGACTTGTGTTATCAGCTCAGGTTGGTCTCCTAGTGATTCTCCTAGCAGGAGTCATGATTCTTACGGTACTTTACCTGCTTGTCTCCATGGTAAACTGTATTTTTCATTGTTTATAATCTCTGCACCTTAGTGATTTTTAGATTTTTTTTTTTCTGTAGGATGTTTTGACTTCTTTTATAACTTCTCTTTGACTCTTTCACTTTGTTTCACCCATCAGTTTAACAGATGCGGTCCTGGAGCTGTAGTTTTACAGGACCTCCAGGACATATTTTATTTTTTGTGTTTTGGGTGCTATACAGAGAGACAATGACAGAATTTTAAAGCTTAAAATCTAGATTTCTGATGACTGGCTTTTTGTTAGGGTTCTTTGAAACAGACAATAATTGTCACTCTCAAGTGTTGTATGTCTCCTTTCTCAAAAAAACATGACTCAAGCTCTCCATCTAAAAACTGTACTATTTTTACCTTTAAATTCCTTAAGGGTTCATATCATGTTTTCATTCCATTTATGAAATCTCTACATCAAATTCCATAAAAACTTACCAGGAAATTGTTTTCCTCTTCCTTCCTTCCTTTCTTTTTCTTTCTTTATTTATTTCCTTTTTTTCTTTAGTTTGAAATCTCGTATCCTATCTTGAGTATTTTATCCTGTGGTTTTCCAATTTTTTATGAACATAGAGTATTTGCTGTATGCTCCAGAAAGGCTGGGGTTTATTTGCCACTTAGGTTTTGAGCATGAAGGTATGTCACCATGTTTAACTCTCTGTGAAACCGTTACACAGACCTATCATAAGAATGACATACTAGGCACCTATTATGTGAATGACTTGTCTTGCCCAAGGGCATTTTATATCTTTCGGTATTAACATTGAGAGGTGTTTTTGTATGTCACCTGTTTGTAAGTCATCTGTTAATCAGTATCTCAGCTGGTGAAACTGCTGGCTGCAGTGCTGTTGTGTTAACAAGATAGAGATGTGACTCATTTCTCCCACAACTTGCTAATCCAGCAAATTACATTTTTTTTTTCTCAGCTAAACTGCATGTGGATGGATTTTAGGGACTATTATTTGAATACCTTTGATTTTTTACTCTTAGGCAGACCTTAATTCTCTCTGTGCCAGGTCATGAACTTATTCTTTTTTAATTGGTCAGCATCTGATGGTTGTGGTCATCATCTCTCCGTCTTTGGCCTCATTGAAGACAACACCTGATTTCTCTCCTTTAAAAGGAAAAGGCACATTTATAAAGCTGAACTTTGAAAAAAAAAACCCCAAACCCAACATTTTACTGATACCCTGTTTCAATCACTAGGGAACTCTGTTTTCAGTCTGCTAGGGACAGAATTAATTTAGTATTGAATATGTGAGTAGTCTGCATCCATGTTCCTTTGTAATTCAGTAGTGAGACCTGTCTGTAATTTAAAGGATTCTGTTTGCAGACATGGCCCAAGTTGTCACTGCAGTTTACTGACTGAAGAACACTTTTTTTTTTTCTGAAGTATTTACTGAAGTGCTTGACGGTGGATTGAGCTGATTGATCCACAATACTGTATTCGGCCTAGAAAGTAGTTGAAAAACAGAAGGATATGCCCTATATCACTTGTTGACTTCCCATGGTTGGGTAAGTGTGACATTACTGCCATATTTACATTGTTGAAGCTGGAAGCATGTATTGGATCTGGAAGTACAGCGTGGGTAAATAACGTGTATCAGATAGAGTCCTGCTGTATCCTCTCCTTTTGGACTAGTTTCCATTGGAAGGGAACTTGGCCATGCAGGCAGAGAGGGAAGTAGAATAGGCAATCAATCAATCAGGACTGAATGAGTGGCTTCACTGAACATTTCCCTACTGTTTCAGTGTTTTGATGTAACTTATCTTTATTGCACAATTTGTATTGGAGATGTTCTGATGCAGTAAATAGTACTTATATATTGCACTTCTTCCTTTCTTCCTACATGGGCTTTGTTAGGTAAGGGTCTCATCAGTTCTACTGGAAAAGATGAGTAAAAAGCACAAAGAATTGCTTTCAAGGATCTTCAATAAATCTAATTTGTCTCTATACTATTCTGCTGGACATTTCATGCTCACTCAACCAAGCTCACTCTGCCAGCTGCTGAATTTGGCATGTGGAGATATGTCCTGCTGACCCCACTAGATGCGTCTCTTCAAGAGATACCCGAAGTCGACTTTACACCATAATCTATAGTTTCTGGGATTTGTTTTGCAATGGCTTAGTCATTCATTATTTAAGATAGGATCTGGTCCAGCATCCATAGATGTCAATTTAAAGCACTGACGCTGATTCCAGTTATAGTGGATCCATCTCTTACCTTTTAGAATTACCTTTTCCCTGAGAACAGCATAAGCCCTTTAACAAAGGGGTGACAAGCAGGACTTCAGAGAGTCACCCTAGGTTTTCCCACACAAAGGAACAATGTCCTGTTACCAGGAAGAGCCACAGCAAAACAAGAATCAAAAAAAACCATATTTCTTTTTTTTGCCTTTCTGTTTTAAGAAACTGCAGCACTGCAAGTTCCTATTGTTGTGCCATATTATGTCATCTCAATTTCCAATTGAATAAAAGGTTTCTGTGAGTGCAAGTTACTCTCTTTTGAAGAGTGACATCTAGCATATTTACATATTTTAATCCTTACAAAGAAAATTGTACACAAATGATTCACATATAATAATTCATATTTACTTAAAGAACTATTGCCATTCTCATGCAAACTGAGAGAAAATAATATTTTGCTAAAACCCCTATTAAACTATCTTACATCCCCTTCCCATTGTCATTAATAACTCGAATATACGTGCAAACAGAAGCTTTCTCCCTTTTTCTCTAATTGAAATTTTATTATAGGTAAACAGAAAGTGGGGAATTAAAAGTAATATATATGCATGTACAGATGCACTGGAGATTAGTGTCTTGCTCTAAAGGAGCAGCTCTTTCCTGTATGAATCATTCTGTAACATTGCAACCCAAGTTTAGGAATTCTCTATCGTGGTAGCAGTTATGAATTTCCTTCCTAAAAAAAAACCTGAGGTCACAAATGGAGAAAGGAGATTCTGGTTAACCTCAGCTGCATCTTTCTGCCATTCTTTGTTCATGCTTCTGACTATAAAAGAAGTCAGAAGCATGAACAAATTTTAGCTGTACCACTTATGTGCAAGTTTCCCTTTCATCCTAAATCTTTTTGAGGCTTCCAGAACTCACAGCATCCCCAGAGCAATTGAAATTGTGTTAAGATCAGGTTGCATCACCCCAAGGGCGGTGGTCCCCAGTCAGGGCTCTCAGGAGGTACAGTATCCAGAAGTGCACTTCCTAAGGCTGCAAGTAGCACTGAACACTGAGAAACATTTAAGCTTGAGGCTTTCTGTAGTGCATTAGTGGCTTAATATATAGTCTACAGAGCAGTGATGATTAAGGTTCTGTAGGGATTAAAGAACAACAAAGAGCTATATTTCTTTAGCTCACCTTGTAGATCCTGCATAATGCAGTGTTTAAGAAAACTAACTTCTTATTTCCCAGTGATTTCAAATTGCCTTTTTTTTTACTACTCCCAAAATGCACAAAATAAGTGAGGCTTTAATGGGACAATACCGTTTAGTTTCTAAATATTCTCAGGACCATCCTCTGGTACTGCAGCCAATGCATACAGAATGACCTTTATCGATGCTGTCAAATGCTTTCACACTCCAAACAAGGTGTTAACACAGCAGCCGACCTTTGGAATTGGTCCTTACCCATGCTAACTCCTCAGGCACTTTGAGGAATTGTTTGGGAGATTATTAGCTGACTTGAGCCAAAAAAACATTTCATTGCTCAAGTATATCCTAGTGTGAAACCAAACATAAGATGTCATTGACTTGGACCCCATAGTTATCACCGTTAACCTGACAGCAACAGAGCAGTAATCTTCAGGGAGTCTGGTACCACAAGATCTTTAATCTCAGCTTTTTGACACAAGAGGTCCACGAATCCCAAGATATTCCAAGTAAACCAAGCCTCTTGAAGATTATCAAATATTTGGCCACATAAAGATAAACATTATCAGTGGTGTCATTCTAATGTACCAGGAAATTAGTGCTTGCATAGAGCTTGAGCAGTGAAATTATTTTTGAATGATGGGATGTTCTCTGAAAAACCTTTTCCACTACATCATTTAGTGCTGAGTTATGACCAATTCAGAAGTGCTAATTCAGAACCTCCGTGATTGACAAAGAATCACTGTATATCGCACCCATAACTGAGAAATTCATTCTGTTGTGGTAAATTCTGTATTTCTGCTGGATATTGAGCAAAAACAACATGAAAAATAACAAAGATGGTTTTGGCATGTATGGACCTGAGCGTTCAAAATTCATGCAGCTAGTCTACATGATAAGCCTAAGTGTTGGACAGAGCTAGAGAAAGGGGTTTTTGTTTTTAATTGGAAAAACGACTCCCAGAACATGTAGCTTGTTTTTGCAGCCATGAGAGTAAGCACCACAACGACAGAAATACTCTGTCTCCTGATATTTTATGGAGGTTAGAACAACAAAATACCACCTTCTGTGTGTGCTTGCCTCCTAGCAGTGGATTCCTGCTTTAATTTTAGTTTGGTTTATTGCTTGCTGGTTAGAGCAGCAGGCAATACTAAAATTGTTATTAAATGCAATCTGTCTCTTTAATAACAGTTTCAAAATTAAAATCATAAAGTTGATTCATAAACCACAGAAATACATACGGTAGCTGGAGTAGCCTTCTTTCTGGGGCATTGCTGAAATGCACCAATTCAATGGACTTTGCAGAAATAGGTTGCAATTACTTTTGTTGATGGGAGCAAGGAGCTTGTAATATCCAAGATGTGTGTATAACATGTAAGATATAAATTTTAAAAAGACTGCTAGCACCAGCGGATGCTGCTTTTTGTCCAGCGGTTGAAAGGTGGTAGCTTGCTTTTATTAGCCACTAGCCCTTATGGTAGCATCAGAAACAGCCAGGAGAGTCCTGGGATCTGCACTGAGTGAGCAGCAGCTCCTCTTCCACCACCTTATATCCGCATAGGCAATGGGTGAGCTGGAGTGTATGTAAAAGGAAATTTGCATAAAATGTATATATTTTAATAAATGAGAATATAAGACAAACTAAAGGTATCCAGAAGTATTCCAACAGCTACCTTTGTGTTGTGTGGTATGTGTCAGGGATGCCCAGAAACAGATCTGGGTTTGGTCATTTTTCTGGGTTTGCCTGTAACATACACAAGGAGAAAACATCTGGTAGCTGGGGAACAAACCTTCAGGAAACAAATTTCTTGGTGTTTCTTTTCTCCAGATTCAGCCTAGACTGTTTATCTTTAGCCCTGCTGGTTGAGAACCTGTCATGTGGGACAAGCTTATTTTATAAACAACCCATCTTTTTTAATCTCGTCAAGGAAACGTGACACCCAGACCTCAGAAGAAGCCAGCAGCAGGCAAAATGTCCTCTATTATTCATAGCAAAGTTTGGAATTCCTCAGTGCCTTCCAAAACATCCACAGACTCCCCCAGCTACTGATTCAGCAGGTCCGTTAGTGGGAATAGCTGATAGAGAGAGAAATGTTGGCGCCGCTGTGTCCCCGTTGATGTTAGAAGACTAACAAACATGAAATAGGATGCAATCTTCAGAAACGCTTAGCTCTTCCCCGCATTCAAATCTGGAATTTCAAGCAGTTAATTTGAAAACCCGTATGTTTAACTGACACAAATCACCCTGGAAATTTCCCATTTCCAGCCTCATAGTTATGTATCAGCCAGCTGTTTAGGGATGCATCTATATATTTTAGAGAGTTGGAAGAATCTTATTATTCCATTTTACACAAAGGAAAATAGAAGAAGCAAGGGGTTTGACCAAGGTTAAATAAGTTACATTTATATTAACATATTATATGTGCCTTTATATCCCAAAACTACATTCAGCCTACCTCTTGGGAATGGTCCCTGGCCTATTCTAGCTCCTACACTGTCTGGAAACTCTTTGGGAGGGAGCCAGCACAGTCTAAAATAATGTCAGAGAAGAGTCCAACAGTTGAAAGTTAAACTGCTTGATTTTTCAAGCATTTTCAAAATTACCTAAATGACTCAGAAACATAAACAATGATAGTTTTAAGGAATTTGGCAGCTAATGAATATATCTACAGCATAAATTGAACTGATGCTGAAACAAGGCTGTAAATCCAAAGGAACTTTTAATTAAGTTTGCCAGTTTGTATCCAGAAGAACATCTTCTGGTAGATACCTGGTGTTCAGGCTTGAGCTAGTTTTCCAGGATCAGGCTGCATCCTAGGTCCTCCAGCAAATTCTTGTCACTTTTGCAGACCTAATGTTGTCTTAGATGGAGCTGGCATATGATGGCCTCCATTTGTGTTACAAGTCCAGAAACAGGCTTTCTGCACGAATCAGTTGTAAAAAGTGATTTAGTCCACTGCCACTCAAGTGATTTTGCTGATTTTAAGTATTTTCTTCATGAAACAGCAACATTTTCATCACAGTTTTCTATTATTTCCATTTCCAGTTTCTTCCCTGTTCAGGATGTTTTCAGGAAAACATCAAAAACAAAAATGTGTATCCTTTGGCACATCATATAAGTGAGCAGAGAAGACATAGAAGAACTGCCTTTTGAAATGGACCATTCAGATATAACCACTGATTAAAAACAAAAGCAAAACAAACAAACAAACAAAAACCAACAACAAATTAACACAGATTCCTTGACATCTGAAAGCTGCAGGCAGCTTTAAATAGAATGAGAATGAAGATAGGAGGCTTGTCTCTTACAGAAAAAATCAGTTTGTTTTTTTTTTCCCCCTACAACAATATTTCTGGTCTCTAGACAGATGTATATATCATTGAAAGTATTATTTTCACGGTGCCCTCTGTTCTGCAAGCAAGCAGTATAACTACTTAAATTTAAATAGTATTCTACTGCTAGGGGCAGGCAAGTACTGAAGGTGGTGGTGGCTGTTTTAAGGATCATAAAGATTTGTAACCATTGTATTTCTTCTGTCACAGCATTTCCTTTTTTTTCCCTCTTTTTTTTATCTTCCTTTTTATTTTTTTTCTTTCCCTCTGGAGAATGCAGCTGTATTTCCTGAGACAGTCTTATCTAATTAAAAGGGAAAAAAAAAATCTAATTTTGTTCTTATTTCTCTTTGCTGTTTCTTTTCTGTCTGAGTGGCTTGCATTCTTCTCACATGGGATCATCTCTAAGTACACGGGGAGCCATTTTCAGGTTGTTTGCACCAATCCTGTTATTTAGCCATTTGTGCCTGTATCTTTTGTACATAGTGTTCTGTGTTCACAATCTCTCTCATTACAGTCATTTCTTGCCATTATGTTCTTTGCTTTGGTATCAGAAGATTGCAGACTTCTCGCTGTGCTTGTAGTCTCCATGAGATTTGTGTATTTGTGTGTTGCCATTTACTCTATTTGTTTCTATAACAGTCTTTGAAAGGAGACAGGACATTCTGAATGTTAACACCGAACACAACTTCCAAAGCAAAACAGTCTTCTAAGCTTTCATTCGAATTGTACAGTGTTTTGAGCATCTGATCATTCCTACCTGGCCACAGAAATATGGCCAGGAAAGAGAGAACTGATACAAACAGGTGATCTTGAGGGTAGTTTGGGAAGGTGAAGACAAGCTAAAAGATTACTCTGTTGGTTTTTTTTTAATTATTATTTCCTAAATAAACTTTCTATTGAGCTATCTGCCTACCTACATGCCAGCCTGTCTCCTTTCTCATTAACATAGTCAGTCCAGTGCCGTTATCCTGGATCTACCAGCAACCAAGAGCCATGGCCCCAGTATCTGTGTTTCTCTTTGACCCTGTATTCTCCTTCATGTGCTAATTCTGTTTGGCACTTGCACTCAGATGCCATCATCTATTACTGAACTGGTGATCATTTTTATTTGCTGTAGTGTCTGACTGAAGGAATGAAATAAGTAGATAGATGAGGAAAATTCATGGGGTAGCTGAAGGAAGGGATGAGAGAATCAGAGGAGATATGAAAAGACAGATGAAAAAAAGCAGACGACACAGTGGTATCACTAGTCTCAGCTTAATCCATTAATTTTTATGATCTGTGTTCTTCAGGCAATCAGATTGAAGAATCATAAAGGTCTTTTCTATCCCTGAGATCAGTTAATCATTTTTTTTTTACCACGTAATATTTAATAGGACAACAGAGTACCAGGAAAGTTGGGAATCAGGGGTAATAGCTAACAGCTGAACAGCAGCATAAATACTATATTTTACCCTCCTTTTTTACTTTTTCCCTATACTTCTATTGACATCAGAAAAGAAAGGGTTGTTTGTAATCTTAGCCATACGACCAGGTCTATAGTTACGAATTTACAATGTGATCCAGCTGCAGCCTTTTCCACAGAAAGACCTGCAGCTGCTCAGTTAAAAATCAGGCTGGACATTTTATCTGATCATCTTTTAATATCTGTGATTAAATTAAAATCTGTCTGTTCTCATTAGAGTTTTCTTTAAAACATTTCACAATAGTTTTCAGTTTTATTTCATCTTTTTTTTTTCTATTTTTTTTCTCAGACACATTTCAAAACTTTCATTCTCAACTGCTATTAAAGGCAGGCCAGACTACTGCTGATCTAAGTGACAAAGGAAGTTAGTAGGAAGTAGTATTGAAATAAGAAGGAGTGTTTGTATTATAAATGTCAGATGAAATTTAAAATACAATACATTTTAGTGGAGACCAAAATATCTCTGTTGTAATCTGTTGGTGTGAACGGTGAGATCTGCTGGAAAAACATTGCACTCTGTCTAGTCTGTCCAAGAGTTCTGCATTGCTACTAATTACAGAATTTCTAAGTTCCTTTGTTTTGTCCAAAGCCAATATTACACTTTGTGATATTTTCTTATGGTGCATAAGCTGTCAGCAGTTACCTATCTCCATTGCTCTTATTAGCAGTCTATCAAAACCCATCAAGAAATGTTTCTCCTAAGAAAATGTCTCCTGAAACAAATGTCGTCTTACAGCAATTGGGAAAGAAAATGTTTTCCAAATAAGATAAAAAGAATTGTGATTTAAATCGCCTCAAGAAAAATACCTGATCCCGAAAATGAAATAGTCCTGAAAAGACTCAGGGGAAATAAAGGATTAATCAGTAGGTTTATATAATAATGGCAGATATGCAGAATCAATGTCAACAAACCTTGCTACTTTTGAAAATTTATGACATGAGCTAAAATTAACACCTGAGTGGAAGATAGGACTTCTTCAGTGTTGCAACATGTTTTTATCTCATAACTTAATTGCTTTGAGTGACCTGTCATATGCAACTCAATCAGCAGAACAGAGAATTGGTCATTCTTTGGGCACACGTTCAAAACCCTCTTAAATGTTCCAAACCCGATTATTGAGTTGAGGATAGTTTATGTTTCCAAACGCCCAGCTGAAAATATTTAACTCTAAGTAAATAGCTGTTCAGGGTTCCTCATTCAGAGAAGGAGCAAAGTAAAGATTTGACTGTTGTTCACTGCAATAATCTTTGAGTATGTGAGGCTATCCAGTAAGCCTTGGTTATAGTGGGGTTAAATTGTGTGAAAAGAAGATATTTTCAGTACAGAAGATGATATCGCTAGTGATAACAGAATGACCTTGAAGCCAAAATACAATGCCGAGGGAGCTACATGCCAGAAAATGGGCTATGACAGGTGCTTCATAAAAGAAACTTAAGGGCATATGACTTTATGCAGAAAAAATAAGCTGGTATTATTTCTTGATTGGCCACTGGCAGATACACTCTTCCATCCTTAGACATGACTCTATCTTATTTGCTAAGTGTTCTTATATATGTAAAAGCGGAGTTACTCTCTGAGTAATTAGCTGTGAGTGGAAACATCAGAATCTCGACACTGCACTTTCTTTGCCTCTTTCATTCACTATTGTTTCCTTTTAAATCAAAGCCAGAAGGAGAGAAAATAAATAGATAGGGTAATGTCACTTATGCAATAAATAGTCTTCATACCTAGTGAATTTTTGTCATTCATCTTATAATGCCTACTTACCCTAGAAGGAAATCAGACATGTTAAAAATTAATTTGTTCCATTAGATTGCAATGGCCATGTTAGATTGTTAATTACTCACTTCTGCACTGGTTCTTGTTTTGTCTTTATGGACAAATATGGAAACATAAATAGGATTATTTTTTTTTTACAAGGATTTTGTGTTATTTTATAATACATTTTCTGAGTTGCAATTTAAATTTAAAAGAAACATGCTGGTTTAGTGTCATATATCATAAGATACAGGGCAAACTTGACAATAAGAAGAAAAAAATCACTAAAAAATGGCAGGTTTTTTCTAGTACAGTTGGACAAATATAAGGAAGGAACCAGCCTTTAGTACTGCTCCTGGCAATATATTTTGTGATTAATTTTGGTTTCAAGAAAAAACAAAGAAAATAAATTTAAGGGATCAAACTCCTACAAATACATAGAAAAGTACAATTTCTTAAAGCAAATATTTATTATTTACTTACTTTCTTGTCAGAAAGCTGTGCAAATGCCACCAATTTATTCACTTTATTTATGGGAGCAATCTTATAAAGATGACTATTTTTCTCAATAAAAGCAAGCAGTTCCAGCCTATCGTGGCTTCTGAACTGTGAAAATACCTGGTGACTACAATCACTTTTGTAGCTTCCAGGCAAAGACAAGCATAGTTTATTTCGTGTATGTCACACGATAGATTCTCCCTTATTTCTGACTTTGAATCATGTTGGGAAAGCAGTGTGAGAACTTCTTTGGGTCATTTGCTCCTCTTTCTAAACAAAGTTGCAGAGGTGATTCAGAATATCTCCATACCAATGAGGTATATTGAGTTGTGTCAAAAAGGATGCTCAGAATTTTTGAAATGCCTGTTCAGCCTTTTGCAAAGGTGACTGGTACAGCTTGGGATTCAACATTAGAAATCACTGTTCTGTTCTGAAACCACAGTTCAGATACATTTGCTTTCTTCCCACCTTCAGGAACCCCTCTGATTGCCAACCCTACAAAGACAGTCTGGAGTGCCCTTGCAATGATGTCGGCCAGGTGCCTCAGTACTCATGTGTAACCCATCAGGTCCCATGAACTTGAGTATGTCCAGTTTGTTTAAATGTTCCATAACCTGAAAATAAGTCTTCCTTGCTCCAGACTTTTCTAGTTGTCTGAGAGACCTAGGATTCCTGAGGTAAGCTGTAGCAAAGAGAGGGCATTGAGTACACTGGATTTTTCTGTGTCCTTTACCACCAGATCTCCTACCCTATTCACCAGTGGGCACATATTTTCTTTCCTTTTCTCTTTGATACTGAAATATCTATGGAAGCTTTACCTGTTGCCCTTCAAATCTCTCACTCTATTAAATTCCATGTCAGCTTTGGTTTTCCTAACCCCACCCATGAACACTTGAACAGCATATTTGTCCTGAGTGACATGTCTCTGCTTCTACCTATTGAGTGCTTCTTGTGTTTGAGTTTCATTAGGAATTCTTCATTCATTTATGGAGCCCTTCTATCACTTTGCTGACTTTCTACTCATTGGGAAAGACCTTTCTTCAGCTTGGAGAGAATGTTCATTGAAAATCAACCAGATATTTTGGATCCATCTTCCCTCTGGGACCGTATCACATAGGATTCTTCCATGCAGACACTTGATCAAGTCTGCTGTCCTGGAGTCTATGCAAGCCAAGTACCTCCTGGCTTGGAAAAAAAGTTCCTTAGGATTAATTTATATAATCAAATAGGATTAGATGAGCATCCTCAATCAAGAACTTTTTTTCTTTCTAGTAATTGTGCTAAACAATGACTTATAACAAAGGTATTGAAATGTATTTAAGAGCTATGTAGGTATTTACCCGCATGTCCTTGTTTCAAGTTTTTTTTCAAAATCCTTGCAGAAAAAGCAACTTTCTTAAGTGTCTTTGTTTCAGCACAAATCCAAAATGTACCCCATACAAGTTACTATGAAGAAAATTAACTCTAACCCAGCCAAAACCAGTACACTAAGTGGCCAAAACCAAGAATAAAAATAGCAAAGCTTTGTTGGAGTAGAGTTCGTGCTAAAAAAAAAATGGTTGAACACACCATGTTTATTTTGATAAATATATGAAGATATTAGATTAATCAGTACTAAAGTAGTACATTAACTAGTGCTTATAGATCTTCCTTTGACCTATTTTGGAGGAAGATAGCCATCTTCTCTGCTACTGTGACTATAACTGCCTGTGCTTTGTCCCTTGAAATAGAAATCTGTCTTCTTTAAGGCCATTAGCCAGTAATACCATGCAATCACACAGTTAAGAAATAATTTCAAATCTAGTTTAAACAAAAGAGTGATCATATACATGTGTTGTACCAACGATGAATAATTACTTTCCACAAATATTATATTTACTTTAAAGAGCTAACGACAGAAATTGATTTGAAAATACATTTTATAAAATGAAGCCCACTAGAAAGAAAATAAAGTAACCTAAGTAGTGCCATGATTATATTAACAATGGTTTTAAGAGAGACAAGGAGAAATCCAGAGTCCTGCTCTCGAATATTGTTGATGTGGGATATTTCCAGTGATATTTTAGACCTCTGGAATGTGGTCACCTTTGGCTCGATGTACAGTCAAGGAAAAGAAGGAGACATTTCCTTCATGTGGCTGTAGAGTCTCTGCAATTGTAGCTAGGAAGTATATTTTTATTCTTTTTTCTTTCATAGCATTGGGATCTGTTGTCCACACACAACTCAGCCAGGTATTGCAGCTAAATTTTCTTATTTTAAGTTAGTCTACTTTGGCTTTGGGAAGTAATTTATACCTATTTTTCATTCAAAAACACAACTATTTTTTATTTAGAGGTTTGCCGACTTTTATCCCATGAATCTTTAAATCAAATTGTTCTTAAGGAATCTAATAAAACTGATGGAAACTGAAGAAAAAAAAAATTGCCCAAATACCTGTAAACCAAACTTGTAAATCATTACATTCAACACTATAGATATCAATGCTGATATTTATTATATTTACTGCAGCTGATTACCTCTGCAGCAATCCCATTAGGACGTGTTTATCATCTCTGGAGAAAAATGGGCACATTAGGGTGATTTCTCTGACCTATTGTAAACATGGATGCAATGATTAGATGAATGACACCTAAAAAGTTTCTGCTCCAGTCCGTCATCTCATTACATCAGATAATTCCACCTTATTTCTCTGGATTTGTTAACTCAATATTACTTGATGCTCTTGTCTAGTTTATGTCTTAGAATATCAGGATAATGTTTATTTACCTCTGTATGAAGCTTCCTTTATTTCTTTCCATTTTCTTCTTTAATACAACTGAAAAAGAAGCATCAGTCTGCCAGGCAGGGCCTGAATGTCATTCCACTTCTCTGCAACAAGAATCCCAGACTGGGTGCTAGACCTCGATGCAATTTTACCCTTATTCATGTAAGTGTAGCGGTGCTCAGAGCTAATGACACAGGCTGTCTTGCAGCATGAGACCCTCCTGGATTTTAACCCTCTCTTTCTTATTTTAAGTTAGCATATAATATCGAAGTTCACTGTAGGAAATTTGGAAGCACTACTGTTTGTTTCAGGCTTGCCAAAAAAGCTTAAATGTAAAAGCGATGGTCACCAGGATAAATTAATTTCTATCAGTACAAGTTCTTGTTTTAATGGAACATCTTTTATGCCTTTTTTGCTGTTTTTCTCTATCAGCACTGACAGCTGGAAATGAAATTTTACCTGCCTGCCTTAGATTCAGATCCTGTGTCCGATGCTGAAGTGTCTTGGCAGTTTGCTTAGGAAGCGAAGGAGTGGAGCAGCCAAAGCAGATGAGTGTGACTTTATTGCTACTGGTCTTCAGGTCTCATCCCACACATGCAAGATAACCTGGCAGGTGTATTTCTCAAGGGAAAGCTATTGTTAACAGAGAGTGATTCAGGTTTCAATTTAAGCCAGCTTGAGCTTTCCAGACATTTGCTGTGGGGAATTCTTTTTGCAATTCCTCTGAGTGAATTTATAATCAAATGAGTGTTTGGTTTCACATTATGGCATGCTGAGAAGGAAGCTTGCCATGGGAACAAATACCTGCACTAAATTTTCATGTCCTTCAACTTAAAAAGGTGGGAGGAGTAAACTTTAACTTTTGAATTCTCAAAGAAGGAAAGAAAAAACATGCTTCCTGAACTGGTGTAACATAAAAGACTGTAATGAATACTATGGTGAAGGAAAAAGTCTTATATTTTTTTTTCTGTAGTGTAGGCACAGTGAAAGGCTGAATAATTTTGTATGGTAAATACTGTTTAAATTCTTGACATTAAGTACTAAAGTGAACTGACAGACTGCAGCTGACCTGTGGGTCTCTCTCTATGGGAGAACTACGCCACAGCCTCCAAAACAAGAATGGTGTTCAGCATCCGATCCCTTTCCAAACAAGGCATGAAAAAGTCTCCTGTCCAGACCTTTCTGAAGGCAGAAAGGGAGACAGCAGAGGACATGGGATGATATGGCCTTCTCCTCAGTTTGTAGGATTTCAGATTAGCAACCACAGAAAACATCCTGAGATGTTTCCAGGTCCTTTGTCTGGAGTCCAGTAAAGATAAGGTTCTGTATTGCCACTGGCTTTGGCTGTCCAGCAGGTTGGTTTCAGTGTTCCCAATTGAGGCTGGAAAGTAAGCTACCTTTCAAAAAGGAATAACCAAGTATGTTGAAATTATGCACATTCTATACCTATATTCTAGAAGGCTGATAGATACATAAAGACAACTCCAGAGACTGATTAAAACATATTTATTCATGGAACTTCTGAAGCTTTGTCATTTTTTTTTGACAGAAAATGTGCAAACTGTCTTTTAAATAGTACACACAGCTGAAAAATTCTCTGTCACAACTTTAGCTTGGAATTCTTTCCCTTCTTTTATCATATTAAAGATTTTCCTTGCTTCCCTGGTTTCATCAGCAAAAGGATAAACCATAGGAAAGAGCTCGACGTTTTAGTGCACTCAAGTTCCAATGATAAATCAGTGTTGCTCTCTGGAAGACACTTTTTTCTCCAGGTCAGAATCATCATAGTCTTCACCAGAAAAATATATTTTATATAGATAAAATTGAACTTTAACTCATCATGCAACGACTTACAAATGGAAAGCTGTAATCAGTTCTACCTACTTAGGCTGTGTAAAAGACATTTTTGCAAATATCCCTCGCACCATGAAAGGATCAGGTCCTTTTACTCTAGAATTTGTAAATTGTTGTATTCAGGAATATATGGCTTTGTTCACACGTTTTCTTCTGCCCACAAACCTGGTACGTGCTGCAACATCCTGCAGCTTGTTCTGTGCACCTCTTAGATCAAAAGCAAAGTAAATTCTGTCTCTTTCTTTCTGTGTTGTTTAACTTTTCTGAACAGTAGGGATACAATGTCTGTTTCAGTGATGTGGGAATCAAGAAGGACATGGTTGATTATGAAAAGAAGGACTGATATTTATGTAATACCTTAAGAGCTCTTGTTGTTATGCTGGAATATTTGTGTCCTTGCATAATAAACCTGGGAGTTATATAGCTTAGGAAATGGTTATCACCTCATAAACAGGAAGCACCCTCAAGGTATCATCTAAGTAATATAGGCAACGTGAACACAAAAATCTGTGTTCCAGCTTCGCAGCAGTCCTATATCAGTTCTTTTACGGCATCATTATGTTAAATGTTTTTAATGCAGGAATATTTCAGAATAATAGCAAACTATTTTCTGTTTCACTGCAGTTTCATTCAGGTCCATTAACACATGAACATGAAATAGAGAGCTTAAATGGCTTGTCTAAGGTCACAGTGATCTACAGGGTTAGATGTGTGAACACGGACAAAAAACACCTGACATCTGATACTAATTTTTATTTGCTGTAGGACTTCATATACATCACTCGTATGAGGTGGCTTATGGGAGTTATTAGAGCAAATGTGGACATCAATGTCTGAGCTGCTTTCTCTATCTATTATACATACTCAGTACTGAAATATATAGGAAAGGAAAACATGGTTGTCCATGTCCACCCAATGAAATAAAGATCAATACAGTAGCCAGGTTATTGCTAATCTAAACCTAAAGTTTATTATATAGTGTTTATTCCATAACTTAATGCTTACCGTTGTTATTGTAACTGTGTGTAAAAATACTGGTCTCCATCTTGAATATGTAATATAACAGGTTTTATAACCTAGAACAGCTTCTATACTGGCACAAACTATGAAGTTGCTGTTGCTCTGATATTTGTTCTGCTGCAAGAACTGGAATGATCAGGGCTAGCTGTAGCATCTCTGTTCCACCTTTAACCAATCAGCATAACTACATCTCTGTCTGTAGAGAATAGGGCTGTGAAACAGGCTTAGATGTGCTCAGTGCTACTGAAGGATGCTAATGGCAGCACCAATTATAGATTCCACTGGCTGTAGAACATATAGCAGCTCTGTGGTCTCTGCAGCACTTAATGACACCGTATCTGTTAATATACAACAGGCTTGCTGTAATAGGAGTTGTAACTCTCATAATTTTTCTCTGTATAAATCATCAGAGATTCGTTTCACGCTGTGAGCAGTAAGATAGCAGGAATGGAATTTGTTGTTCCCAAGCCATCATTTCTTTCTGACGCTTTTCCCCAGGTACTTCTTTTTTAAGGAACTGAGGCCCACACTGACTCTTTGCGGTGTTTTTGTCTTATATATCCTGCAGATTACGTAACTAAATAGCAAAACCTTTACTGCAGTGCTCATGGGTGCATAAGAGTTCAAAAGAGTTGGACTGGTGTCCTGGCACTGGGCTGGAAAGGCAGAAAGAGCTCACACATTGGTAGACACGGTGGCTGCTCAGCTTTGCCTACCAGCATGCTTGCATTCTTAAAAATATCAATTTCTGTACTCAGACGTCTGCAAATGTGAGTGCCACATGCAGATCTCTTGCTCTTCAGACTTCAAAAACTGATTTGATAGGCCTTTTCTAGCTATTTGAGATCATCCATACTGAGAATAGGAAGTCTGACAGCTGTTAGCAGCAAAGAATACAAATGATAATCAGAGCTGATAATCAGCTGTCATAAAAAAAAAAGAAGAATGAAAACTAAAAAAAAAAAAAAAATTGCTCAAAAATATCAG
>WHYT01014895.1:247155-265484 GCA_009806455.1 Tetrax tetrax | reverse complement strand
TGAGGAGTTCTTCCCCCAACTGTGAAGCAGCGGCGTAAAACAACGCATAATGGACTGACCGCGACCCCCATTCCCTCTTTCCCCCTGTGCCGCTCGGGGGGAAGGTAGATAATGTTAAGCTCGGGAAGTGGGAGGGGTGGAGGAGGTTTTCTTGTTTCTCTGTCTCATTATCCTGCTAGTTGTAGTAATAAATGAATAGTTTTCCTCAAGTCGAGTCTGTTTTTGCCCGTGACGGTAAGGATTTCTCCCTGTCCTTATCTCAAACCTCGAGTCGTTTTTTCTTAAATTATCTCTCTTTTCTTAAGTTATCTCTCCCTGTTCTCTCAGAGGGTGGGGGGAGTGAGAGAGAGACTGTGTAGTCTGGTCCGGATCAGGGCTAAACTACGACAATCCTCTATTTAGAATGAGCATGAAAACCCTGCAGTCCCTTGTAACTCAAAACAACCTGAGGAACTTAGGGCAGCGTGATGGTTTAGCTTACCAAAAATTAACCATCCAAACATTAGGAATCACACCTAGAAGATTTGTGCAGGCTTTCTCTGTTGCCAAGGGAAAGGGATAGGTGTGTCCTGAGGACATCTTGTCCTATCTATCTCAGACAGAATCTTAGTAGTTGACAAATTACTTTCTTGGTGTGTCTCTCTCCCTGCACAGCCTATAGTCTTGTCAACCAGCCTAGGCAAGATGCTTAACTTTTAGAAGGTTAAAGTAAAATCATTCCAGTCTGTACAACTAGAAATCCAACATTTTTTTATTTACTGGTTTATTTTATTCATTGTGAAATTTTAGGTAGAAGAGATGCTCATTTAAAAAAAAATATAAATAGTCAAGGTAATTAATTTGTTTAACCTATCAATATGAATGTTTTATCCAGTTCAGATTTTGAAGATCTAATAATTACTTTTCAAACTTAAATGCTTAATATAAAGAATCTCTTTTACTCCAGTTTACATATTTTTCACAGTTGGGTGCATGATGCTATTAATATTAGTGGTGCTACTGAAAGTGTAAATGAGAACATAACTATTCATAATGTCAGTATCAGAAACATTCAAGGTAATTTTATTCTTGCTCCTTATACTGTCAACTCTGACACCTATTTCCTTATCCTCGTGCTTTCCTACTCTTCATGCTTGTCAATCTCATTTGAAGAAACATGTATTTTTTTCTCTTACATCATAAAAAGGAGATATAAAGAAGACCAAAGAAAAAAAAAACCTAAGTTTACTAATTTCTACAAGACTTACGCATTTGTAGTAACTACAACCTCATACTGAGTTTCATATTCTTTTCCATGTCCTTCCTGATGCCAAACTCCATTCAACCTGACACTTTGGTGTTACCATTTCATCAGCATTGTCATTTATTGAAGAAACACCTGACAGTCAAAAGACTCATTCCTCTCTCTGTGTGGTCTTGTTCAAAATGGAGAAAGGCGTTGTCAATTTTCATTCAGTTTTCAACCCTTTCTCAGGAATCATGGGTTGATTAGAACATATAAAAATGACAGATTGAAACACTTGTTAAGAAGTTTTGATAGTTCATATCCTCACACATATTTGGTGTAAGTATGCTTTTTGTGTTTCTGTTACTTAGAAAAGATATGCAAAATCAGCTTGACAAGTATTGTATGAATTTGCCTGATAAGAAATTAAAAACACATCACTAGATTCTAAATCCATCTTATTTGATTACTCGCTGTGTGATTAGGGTTGGAAATACCTCCCAACTATCATTTTTATCCTTTTAAGAGTATGCAGCCTGCTGCCATTGTCATTTTTCCACACATCTTTCCATTCTGCCTCACTTCCACTTGCAAATAATGAATCAAATCATCTTACACTGTAAATGGGAGCAGCTCCACTGAAGTAGAAACATCATTTATAAGCTTTAATAAGCATTTAAAGAGAGTTTATGGGCTTACAAGGCTGAAGTGTAGTCTTAGAGTTGACAAGGTGACTTTAAAAATCTGTTCATTTCCTTTTTCAAGATGGTGCGGTGTATGAATTTGATGTCATTAAATGATGGTGAAAGGAGATATTATGCATGGACAGTGGACATGTCCAGCCATTGATGGGTACTGGGACATGAATCAGAACTAAACATTACAAATTGTTGAATATTTATTACCAAATGGTCCTTTGGAAATCCTCCTGGGGTTGACTCACAGCAGTGGTCACACTCATCAAAATGAATAATTAACAACTCGCCTGCTAGAAACTGCACAACTGATAGTTTTGTGGAGCTTTTATTTGGGAAGAAAACTAGTCCCAAATTACAGGCATAGGAAGAAGTACAAGAAATTCTAATCAAGGGAAAAATTGTATTGATTAAATAAGTATCTTACATAATAGACAGCATATAGAAAATATTGAAATAGTTGGCTGTTTGTTACCACAGATGCTCAGAGGTTGCTCACCTCTAAAATCCAGCCACCCACCTGAGCTGAATCATAGAATGGTTAGGGTTGGAAGGGACCTTCAAAGGTCATCTAGTCCAATCCCCCTGCAAGGAGCAGGGACATCCCCGACTAGATCAGGTTGCTCAGAGCCTCATCCAGCCTGGCCTTGAATGGGAATCATGGTAAGCCTGAGTAGCTCTAGGCCTAATTCATGATTTAGTCATGTCTCAGTTCACAATTTAAATCTCTGCCTATGTCACCAACAAGGGCTAGTTTCTGTTGGCTTTCGCAGAACATGCTCAACACAGTTTGGTTCCACAAAAAAAAAAGCAAAGCTTGGAACATCCCCTATCCCTTCCTTGATCTGCTTTTATCCAGGACCAGATGGGAAAAGCATGCATCAGTGTTATGGGGTTAGCTGTTCTGGTCCTGGAATATATGCTTCCTAAGTGGGTGCCCTAATCACCACACTGAGGTGCAGTCTAGGGAAAGGAAGTTCTTTTGCATTTTCCTTTCTTAAGCTAAAATCATTTCACTTTACGTGGGATCAATGGCACAGAAGACAGAGTGAGTGTCATTATAATGGTTGATGCATTCATCTGGGAGACAAAAATGACCAGGTGCTCCACTTTGTGAATACTTCAATATTCAGTATTGATTAGACTAATGAAGGGCCTCCAGTTCTCTCTTTTTTTTTCCCAAAGGCTTTAACAAGGCTCTAGAGTGAAGTTCAAGTTTCCAGTTTATAAGTCGACACAAGAAAACATTTTAACCACATGGAATGAGATGATTTCTGCTTCATCCCTGCCGTAGTTCAGCCCCGATCGGGACCAGACTACGCAGTCTCTCTCCCACTCCCCCCACCCTCCGAGAGAACAGGGGGAGAATTGGTAAACAAACAAACAAACGAACAAAAACCATGTGGGTTGAGATTGAACAAAAAGTAAATTTAACAGCAATAACAAAAGAAAACAAAACAGTGATGGAATACAAATACAGTACAATGCCTTACAACAAATCTCCACACCCAGTTTCTTCCATGTAGCAGGAGCCTCCTTTCAGCACCCTCCTCACTTATATACTGAGCATGATGTTAGATGGGATGGAATAGCCCTTTGGCTAATTTGGGTAAATTAACCCCAGCTGTTAGCTAATTAATTAATTATCCCAGCCATAGGGGCTACCAGCTCCAGTTCTCCACCCAGCTCAGGTGAATATTAACTCTATCCTAGCCAGAGCCAGGACAATCCCTCAGAACTGAAAAGAGTCTCATGAGTGACAGATGCTAGGCTTCCAACTCTTTTCAGCTAATTGCTCATAAACTGAATAAAGTGAGCAATCTTAATCTTTTTTCTGTCTTTTCTAGGGAAAAAAAAATATATATATATTTGTGATTTAAACACAAGAAAGAGTCCAGAAATAAGTGTGAATCCCAACTGAAGACGTAGCACCTGCACTTGCAGGTGGGATTAAGGACATACTGCTGTTTCCAGTGCTAGCTGTGATCTAGGTGATGAACTTGTTGGCTTCCCCAGCATTCAGGTAACAAATTTGCAGGATGAACTACCTGTGAGCTACAGAGGTAGCCAGAACACCTAAATCTGTGCTGTCATTAGGCACTTAGCTTTAAAATTAAGTAGAGTAATAATCAGAACTGGCATTTTGTTGATCTACTCTGAACTTTGGAAAAGGTTGAGAGGGAATCGTCTTTTGGATTCAATTGCAGAATTGGAATTTTCTTCCCCTCTTTTGAAATATTAAAAAAAATAATTTACATAAATCCACTGATTTCTGATTATCCATTGAGTTTTTAAGGTACTCTTAGCTTAAGTCTCAAGGCAAAGCATCACAAAGTATACCTGACATCATACAGAAAGCTCAAAACGTATGGTAATCATAGAATCATAGAATGGCTAGAGTTGGAAGGGACCTTCATCTGTCATCTAGTCCAACCCCCCTGCAAGGAGCAGGGACATCCCCAACTAGATCAGGTTGCTCAGAGCCTCATCCAGCCTGGCCTTGAACGTTTCCAGGGATGGGGCATCCACCACCTCTCTGGGCAACCTGTTCCAGTGCTCTACAACTCTCATTGTAAAAAATCTTTTTCTAATATCTAATCTAAACTTACCTCCTTCTAATTTAAACCCATTAGCCCTTGTCCTATCACAACAGGCCCTACTGAACAGCCTGTCCCCATCTTTCCTGTAGGCCCCCTTGAGGTACTGGAAGACCGCTATCAGGTCTCCCCGGAGCCTCCTCTTCTCCAGGCTGAACAGCCCCAACTCTCTCAGCCTGTCCTCGTAGGAGAGGTGCTCCAGCCCTCTGATCATCTTCGTGGCCCTCCTCTGCACCCTCTCCAACTGGTCCATGTCCTTCTTATGTTGGGAACTCCAGAACTGGATGCAGTACTGCAGGTGGGGTCTCACCAGAGCAGAGTAGAGGGGGAGAATCACCTCCCTCGACCTGCTGGCCACGCTCCTCTTGATGCAGCCCAGGATGCCGTTGGCCTTCTGGGCCGCAAAGGTGCATTGCCGGCTCATGTTGAGCCTCTCGTCCACCATCACTCCCAAGTCTTTCTCCTCAGGGCTGCTCGCAATCCATTCTCCGCCCAGTTTGTATTTGTGCCTGGGATTGCCACGAACCAGGTGCAGGACCTTGCACTTGGCCTGGTTGAACTTCATGAGGTTGGCACGGGCCCACCTCTCCAGCCTGTCCAGGTCCCTCTGGATGGCATCCCTCCCTTCCAGTGTGTCGACGGCACCACACAGCTTGGTGTCTTCAGCGAACTTGCTGAGGGTGCACTCTATCCCACTGTCCGTGTCGCCGACAAAGATATTGAACAGGGCCAGGCCCAACACGGACCCCTGAGGGACGCCACTGGTGACCGGTCTCCACTTGGACATTGAGCCGTTGACCACCACTCTCTGAGTGCGGCCATCCAGCCAACTCCTTATCCACCGAGTGGTCCATCCATCAAACCCGTGCCTCTCTAGTTTAGAGAGAAGGATGTCGTGCGGGACAGTGTCAACAGCTTCTCTGTTCCTGAACAAGATAGAAAAAAGTATTCAATTAAAACTAAGTTGGAAGATATAAAGTTCAGCTATATCAGCTAGGAGATAAATAACTGAAATGAAAAGGATAACATTCTTAAATATTTGATTTATGTACAGGAAAACAATAATGTTCAGCTTGTGCCCTGAAATAATTGACTGCAATGATACCAAATAACCACAAGGTGGAGAAAGACAGAGCAAGATTACATAGTCCTGATATAAAAGTAAATTTAAATTTATACACTATTCCCAGTGGATTTTTGTTCTGAAGGAGAAGGCATTGGCTTAGTCAACAATTGTTACATGATGGTTATTGATTTGAATGGATGATTTTTTCTTAAGGCCAACCGCTGTCAAAAAGAAATGCATGGACTGCTTAAAGAAACAGCTAGGAGCATGCAATGGCAGCTAGAAATATGCTAACAGGCAGATTTAGCTAAAGAAATGATTAATGGAGACTGCAAAGACCTTGTAAGAAAATAACTTTTAGTTTTAGAAAGACAACAGTTCTGCAAAGAACAAAACAAGTGCCTGTCATTTTCACTGTATTTATTTTCCCTTTCTTACATTCTTCAGCACAGAAAATATGCCAGAGGCCTTTTATCAATAGAGAAAGGCCAAGAGGCACGAGTTATATAGCTGACTCAAGACAATGTAGGTCTTCCTTCATAATGGGAGAATTCAAATTCTGTGTGAAAAATAACCATCATTAAAGTGCAAAGATGTTTTAATAAAACTACGTCAAGGGATTTTTCTGTATTCAGCCCTAATGAAGAAATAAAAGTGCTTAGAGAATTTTTATAAATCCACCAAATATATCCAAAATATATTTGTCATATATTTTTACATAATTTTCCAGACTTCTGTTATGAGACGTTGGATATGTAAACTCAGGTACCTCTATGCTTTGCAACATACTGTGTATTAGGGTTGTTTGTATTATTGAGTCTAGTGCAAGGTCCTGGACATGGGTCAGGGCAAACCCCAGTATCAATACAGGCTGGGGGATGAAAGGATTGAGAGTAGCCCTGTCAAGAAGGACTTCAGGTTACTGGTGCATGAATAGCCGGACATGAGCCGATAACGTGCACTTGCAGCCCAGAAAGCCAACCACATCCTGGGCTGCATCAAAAGAAGCGTGGCCAGCAGGTGAAGGGAGGTGATTCTACCCCTCTACTTTGCTCTCGTGAGACCCCACCTGGAGTAATATGTCCAGCTCTGGAGTCCTCAGCACAGGAAAGACATGGACTCATTGCAGCGGGGTCCAGAGGAGGGCCACAAAAATGATCAGAGGGCTGGAGCACCTCTCCTGTGAAGAATGGCTGAGAGAGTTGGGTCTGTTCAGCCTGGAGAAGAGAAGGCAGACTTTATTTCGGCCTTTCAATACTTAAAGGGGGCTTATAAAAAAAGATGGAGACAAACTTTTTAGCAGGGCCTGTTGTGATAAGACAAGGGGTAATAGTTTTAAACTAAAAGAAGGTAGATTTAGATTAGGTATAAGGAAGACATTTTTTACAATGAGGGTGGTAGAACACTGGCCCAGGCTGCCCAGAGAGGTGGTGGATGCCCCATCCTTGGAAACATTCAAGGCCAGGTTGGATGGGGCTCTGAGAAACCGTGATCCTTGCAGAGGGGGTTAGACTAGATGACTTTTAAAAGTCCCTTCTAACCCTAATGATTCTTTGATTCTACGATCTGGCATAAGGACAATACACAGGACATCGGTGAATCAGTACAGGAAAGCTCTATTACAAATGACCTAGCTTTGGAGAAAGATTCAAGTAGACCTCATACCTTATTAGAAGTAAGAGAACCTATTCCTCAGTTCAAGTTCTTCTGTCATGTGTAATTTCTACTGTCAAAAATGATACCAACTCCTATCATTCAGTATTGCTGATGTTTATAAAGCCATCGCCTTCCCCCTACCCCACCAACCTCTGATGCCTAAGAATATGTGAATTCCAGTGGCAGCTTAATTCCATTCATTTATAAAGGCAGTCAGCCATGAGATACAAATCCATAGGATGCAAGGCTTCACTAGTTGGTAGTAGAACTTTTTGTTCAGTACATGAGTCTGCTTTTCATTGTATATCACTTTGTCATGCTACTTCAATAGCAACTACCACCTAAGAAGAGTTTTTCAAATCTATGGGAAAATCATCATAGATTCCGCTAAAGGCAGTAAACCCATGTAGAATTATCATATCGTAACAAGTAGCCCACAGACCAGCTAAGAATGGAAGGTATTTGAAACAGCATTTTAACACTAGGGAAAAAACCTTCATATGTTATTCAAAGGAACATACAGAACTTACTAAACATAATCAAGTGTTAGCTTGATGTGATCTGTAGAAGAACAGCACATCTGTCTCCTGCCATTGACTTTGTTATCCTTTCCACTAGGAAGCTCTGTATCAGCCATTGTTGCAACAATAAATCCTTCCATTGTTTTTCATGTACTTAAAGCTCAGAGGACTGGTCTTTAAACTAGATCCTTGGAAGGGCCTAGATCTTACATTTATTTTTTTCCTAATCAAGTATCATTTTCAATTACTTTCTTTCTTCAAAAATAAGATCTTAAATACTATTTATAACTTGTACTAATCATAAAAAAAATTAAAATATTCATCAATTCAGTTAAACTGTGTTTAGGCTCTTTTTGGTATTTTTCTTGATACCATTTGTTATTTGACTTTAGTGTAGAGTGCTTTCTATGTATCAGAGAATTACACCTGTTAGAAATACAAAAAGGTCCTGTCACCTTTTCAACTGTCTTTATGTCAAGTGAATTGTCAAGTGAATTTCACTCAGTCCCCTTAACACTACTTTGTACAGTTCAGATGTACAAATTAGACAGCTAGATATTTAGTTCAGCACTCACTGATTCTAACTGACAATCCATGAAATATTCTTTGAATGTCTTTGTCTAATCTCATGCTGGTTGGTATCTGTTTCTACTCAAAGGATATACACCATCATTCCTTTAAAAATATAGCAAAAGATGAATGAGAAGGGGATAATGAAAAGTTGTAGGACAGACATTCTCAGACATTTTAGTCTCTCCCTCCCTTCTTTTCTCTACTGCTTTCCAGGAACTTCTCATCACTGTTCTGACCATTTTCCTCTCCTCTCCCATGCATGTAAAGGACTGTTGGGAAAATCACCTGACATCTAAACTTTTAAAAGCCTGCCTTGCCACAGAAAGTGAGAATAGTCTTCCCCAGGGAGAGAAAATGCTGTTGTTACAGATATTTCCTCACAGCTTTCTGTATTAGCTCTATACATCTTTGTAGAGGGTATAATACAAGGGACAAGACAAGCAGCATGTTGCTCCCAAACATTTGGGCAAAGCATGGACCAGGTGGAAAAAAGGCCTTTCACTTCCTCAAAAAATGTTATGCTCTTCACATTACTGTGAGAGAGAAAAGACAGAAGGAGGTGGAAGGCAGGAAAGAGAGAAAGGAAAAGACAAAGGATTTATAACTTTTTCTGTGCTTTCTTATAGTGTTATATCAAAGCACCCATCCTGGGCCCACCACTGAAATAAGTTCTGATATTCTCAGAAGACACTTTGCTATGAAAGATATATAAAGACAGAACTAGTAACTAAAGTAAAATCCCAGTTTTCTTAGTCTAGGCAAGTCTAGGTTGGATTTTTCATTGTAGGAATTATATTCTCAAAAACATCAGACTTCTCAAAGACTTCCCTATAGGGCAGATTCCTGTTCCTCAGGTGAACTACATGTCTTTTTCCTAAACAAATGCAAATATACTTTAGTCTCTCCACATGTGCTTTTATCAACTTCCCTTCCAAAGACACAGTCAAACTTCAAATAAATGTCCCTTTTTCTGAGGGTTACAAAACAAAGTGTTACTACTTAATGTCCAGTTCAATGTGGTGTCTTTCCTACATCCACTTATGCTTAACCACTCACATTTTGAGGTATTTACTGTGCCCTTTTTTTTTTTTTATATATATATATTATGTGTCTGCTTCATGGTACCCTTGGTGTCTGATCCATAGAAGTTATGAATCTCGTGCTGCTCTAGAAATAGGGCAAGAGATTTTGTACCGTGGAGGGGACACAGTGCAAAAAAGTGATTGAGTGTAATCACTTGCAGGTATATACATCCATCACTACAGCATTTTTTAAATATTCATCACAGTTTGAAATTAGCTAGCTTTTGTCCTAGCAGCAAGGAGCTGCTGTAGCAACAGCAGATCAAAGCAGGTTTCAAATGATTCCAAGAAGCAACACAGATTACTCCACTCTAATCTTTCAATGGCTGATCTGAAGATTTTATTATTATAATTTTTGTGGTTTAAGAACACCAAAACCATGTGGACTGGGTGCTTGTTTCTCTTTTTACCCTCATGAAAATGTGAAATTATAACAATATGAACTGTAGATTATTGTAGATTCTATCTTGATTTAATTGTTCATAGATATAAAGATAAACGGCAATTGAATTGACATTTCAGGAAGATGTTTAGGTATGAGGGCAGTTGAATAACATTTTTTTGGTGTTGGTATTTAATAACTTGTATGGCAGGAAAATACAGTTTCCAATGGCTTTTCCCATGTGCAGCCTTTACAGACATGGAAGTCTATAAAGAAGAAATTATAGAGCAATTTGGAAATTCAGTTGCCATAAACCAACAGAACTGGATAGTATTTACCAGAGAGTCTAGTAAAAATAAAGCGTGAAGTGGCAGTGAAACTGACATTTATGCAGTACAGCCTTAAAAGTAAGGAGTACTCCTAGGGGTGAAAAGCTCTTTCTAAGCTATCTCTTTTCCAGGAAAGGCAGTCAGGTGAGGATGGAGGATCAGAAAGTGTGCATTTTAGTGTTGCGTTTCCCGGTTTTCTTGTTTCTGTAGATACAATGGTTTGAGTAATAGCCTGCATTTGTGAAACCTGAATTCCAGCTACTGTTTCAATCCATATTCGCTCATCTGTCCTCTAAATGTGGATCAACATCCAAAAAAGAAAGTCACACACACCTAGACATTGAAGCAAAAAAGACAAAGCAAAGGTTCACTGCTTAGCTCATATATCCGTACTTCTGTAAAATTTGATGATGTCATATAGAAATAGAAGTTAATGAAGAGGATGTATTTACTGCTTTGCTCTGCACAGAGCTGGTGTGTGGAGATCTATGAAAGAACAGGAAACAGAAGGGCCAACAGCATTTTGCAGAAGACTGAAAAGTTTTAGGATAAGTACATGGCCGTAATAGCAGCAACGCGCAGTAAGGTCACTCCATACACTTCACAGCTCATGAAGGTTTATTGCCGGCATGTTTCTGGAGGATCCCATGGAAATGCTGGAGTATTCCAGAGTGAAGCAGGTTTGTCTGCTGTAGGTACATTGTATATGTCCCATTAAAGAGGCAGGATACTCAGAAAGGAAATGAATACATTTGGAAATTGCATTTTTATTGGCTTTTTTCCTCTTTCATGTAATTTCACTGGCACATACTTGTTAATATTGAGTTTAATACTTGGTTATTCAAGTTGTTGTACTAAATTTTGAAGCCTTTCAATGCACTCTCCTACCTCCTGTGAAGCAGCCATACTCTTAATTAGCATCATTGTTGGCACAACTTATCACAGAGATGCCAGAGACAGAGAGCTTGCTCTTCAGAAGACTGGTGTAGCAAAGCACTTATATACATGCTTAATTTTAACCATTATTACTTTAATCCTATATATGAGTCAAGAGCTGTATAAGGAGAAACTTTGTAAATCTGAGAGGTATTACTAGTATCCTGAATAACCTAAAAAGCTTAGAAAGATCAGAGATTTATCTCTCAGAAAAGAGCTATAACCACACTCTACTGAGCCATATACACCTGAGTGAAAACTTACACAAACAAATGTATATGTGTGATTTTTTTTTTTCTTTCAATTATTATTAGAATATTGTGTGGTTTCAGACCTTAAGATCTCTCCCTTGTTGAATTTAATGGTATTTAGTTTACTTTCTCAAAATTTGTTAGTCCCATTTGTCATACTTTAGCCCCACTCAGGAGCAAGCTACACAGTCTCTCTCTCACTCACTCCCCCAACCCTCTGGTTGGACAGGGAGGAGAACAATAAAGGAAAGAATGCAAAACTCATGGGTTGAGACAAAAAAAAACCCAAACAAACCAAACCACAACAGAATAACAGAAGAAAAATATAGTACAGCAAATCCTGATGCCCAGCTTCCTCACAAGTAGCACCAGGCTGTCCTTAGCACCCTCCGCACTTATATACTGAGCATGATGTCACAAGGATCACGGAAGAGCCCTTTGGCCAATTTGGGTAAACTTATCCCAGCTGCTGGCTAATTAGTAAACTATCCCAGCTGTGTCCCCAGCCACAGATGCCACCAGCTCCATTTCCTCTCCCAGCTCAGGTGAAAATTAATCCTGTCCTAGCCAGACAACATTCTTAAAATTGTCTGGTTAATACCAGCACAGTTTTGCAGGATGTGTCAAATAAGAGAAATTTTTTTTTTTTTAAGTCTCCTTGCTGTTTACATCACGTGGCATGATACTGGCACATTACATTATATGGTGGCCACTGAACTCCTCAGACGTCCTCAGACACTACATTTTTGGTGTTTTATTTATAATTTTGGTTGTCCTGTCAAAGGTAAGATTCCAAAATGTGAAATGCTCTTGTTCAATGCAAAAAGTTCCTATTGTTCAATTAAAAAATAATGTGTGAGCACAGCTATCTTCTGAATATTAGCACACTGAAAAGTTTCAAAAATAGTTTGATATTGAGAAGTTTAATATTGAAGATAGTCTAAGACTTACAAGCTCGTGTAAACTAGAGGAATCTCTAGGATTTTTTTAAAAAGCTGGCTGTAATCTCAGTCACAATTTTAACACTATTAAATCTAAACTGTGAATCTCATGACAGGTATTTCTGGTTCTTAATCCTAAATTCTAGTTTAAACTTCATTCAGACTTTCCTAGTTCATTCATTCTAACATAACCTCCAGAAAGTAAAGCAACAATCAGGTGAAAGGATTAATATCGAAAGTCTTTTCAGAGACCTGGCTCCCACTTAAAAAACAATTTAGTGTTTCACAACTGGAATTGGAGTTAGTAGTATTTGCCATTGGGAACGAGCTTATGCTTCTACAAATCTAATTTCAACATACAAAATATGCATCTCTTTTTATCTCAAATGCAAATAAGTTACAGAATTTAAGCTCCGAATGTAATGAAAAAGATGTTTTGAAGTCTTAATTATAGTTATATTCCAGTGCTTCAAATAAAATTTTACATGTGCAGCTTTGTGCAAAACTTAAATCATAGACTGATTCAGATTTGTTTCTGGTCACAGCATTGCTGTTTTTCATGGGTTGATGGTTTGGTTTTTGTCAATTTGGCATTTGGTGTGGAATCAAAAGCCATTTGAAGCTAAAACTTCTCCTGGTTTCTATTCAAATTGATTCTCAAGATTGAGAACTTAGCCTTCTTTCAATTAGATAATTTTGGAAGCAAAGGTAGGTAGTAATAGAAATGCCTAGCTAGATACAGAGACTCAAATAAAAACACTAGTCCACCATTTCTTTGAAACTTTTCTGACCTCTGTTACTCCAGGAACAGACGCATACAATTCATAACACAGTAAGTCTTTTTAGTAGAATTCATATCAGTGAGACTAAAACTTTTTTTCAGGCACTAAAGAGAGCCCCAGCTACATGGTAGGAAAGCAAGCAGGTACTAACTTTTCCTGGTAAATCTGTCCAAAGTATTGTCTACAAACAAATTCCAGGAGATAAAATCTTGGGTTTTTTGCAGGGGATTTTATTGGTTTTATTTTACAGTTCTGTATATTTTGATTCTTCTCTGTTTCTATTTAATTTGAACCTAATTCTGCAGAACCGTGCACTAGGAGTACTCATTTCTATCTGCAAACGTTGGCCATTAGGATTTCAATGAGAGTTTCACTCATTCTTTATCATTGCTTTCCTACATGCTGTGACTATAATGGTTCAAGGCAATGAAAAATTAGTGCTTGTATGATTTATGCTTGTACAGGGACAGATTGTCCTCTGGTGTAGGTCTATGGCTACTGACGGAGAGATGCCAATTTATCCTGCTGAGGATGTGACTTCCTGCAGTCACCAACGAGGTAACTATAAGCAGGATGACTTTCAGGAAGATTTGTAACCATTCCTCATTTAAGAATCTCTTTGTGAGATTAAAAAGGGAAGAATGGATCATTTTAACTTTTATATTTTCTTCAGTCTCTAATATTGTACTTCTCAGGATTGTCTTTCTGCATATAAACACATATCCATGCATACATATCCAAATATACTTATAAACAAATACCATGTCTGCAATGATTTAAAAATACTGCCATGAGTGACAACCCCGGAGGGAAAATAGCAAACTGAAGAAGTCTATATTCTGAATCCTGTATAATTTTATTATAGTAAAATAGAAAACAGTAAGGAAGAATTCTCTCCAGAGAATAGAAGCAGAGTATGGAATGGGCAGGTTACGCAATAATTTTTAACTTATTTAATGTGATACACTGTCTTAGCATCTATATACTATTTTTCTTATTATGTGTTTCCTCAAGCGAGTGATTATTTAAATAATGTATGTAAAAATAACAATGAATGTTGCAGACTATTATGAAGTGCTAACACAAAGCAACTCATCATTTTATGTTATCTTTTATATATGCAAGAGAAACAAGATAGCCTTAGAAACCTGTTTTTTCTTAATTGTGACTTTAGGGGTTTTTTTAAATGCAGATATTATACACAGTAGGAGGACACAGGCCAAAGCAATTAATCAGAGGAATGTCTGAAGGCAAAAGAATGATCAATCACTAGAAAAAGAATGGTATGAAGGAAAAAGAGTTTGATAAAGAGAGGCTAGCTCTTTATCCTTTTCTTTTGGGTCTCTATATGAAAGAGAAAAAAAAGGAATAATTTCACTTAAAAGTTAAATGAATCATTAAGCAACCAAAGGGTAAAATGACAGAAAACCTCAAAGTAAATTATAGTATTTATAAAATGTTAAACAGATTCACTCTTTTCCCTGCTAAAAAAAAGATAAAAAATAAAATTACAACTCTTTGAGGCGTATATGCGAAGTCCCATGCACAGATTTAGTCATAGGACCATCTGAAAAAAGTGCTTAATGATTTTAAACAAGTTTGGTTTAATCCTCAGTAGGCATGTGTCCCTTTCACAAAAGGCACACAGTAGCTGGCATCCCTTGGTGATTCCTGCTTTGCTGAGAATGAGAACAGATTGAATGCCGATGAAGATCAAACTGGCCTCACATCTCTAGAAGTGGTGGGTGAAGGTTAGAAAATGTAGACAGAGCAGTGCAGGAGAGCAACAAAGCTGTTGTATGTGCTGCCAGGCAAAGGTTTTATATGCTCCATGTGAGACTTACTGGTATTTACTTCACAAGCAGAGTTGTGAATTGCAAAATAAAGCATACCCCAGAGACGCTGTAGGGGAAAACTTTCAAACTTGAATATGCCTGGAAAAGAAAAAGAATGATTCAATGGGGAAAGCACTGAGCTTGATATATCTGATCCCAGTTCTGTGCTCAGTCCCAGACTTTCTGCTACATCAGATCAAATATAAGGATTAGATTCTTGAGATAGGCATATATAGACACCAAAAGATATGGAATCTGCATATGAAACTTGCAGTATCCACATTTTTTTTTACTTTATGTGCATATAGCTGCCTAAATCTTTATAACAAGTTCTGTGTGTCTTTGGCTCGGCAGATTTTCAAAACTGTTGTCTGGTTGACCCTCGTGTATAAGCGGTAATAATAATCATGGCCACACTATGTCTTCTTCCTCCTCTATCTCCACCCACTCCAAAACAACACAACATGACACATCACCTTCATTGTCTCCCTGGAGATCAGAAGTCCAGTTTCATGCTCCTTCTCTTCCTGAAGGGATGTTATTCCAACTCTGAGCTGAATGCCTTAGCTATCAGCCTTTTTGTTACATTAGTAAGAAACCAACATTTATTATGCAGGAGATTCTAGGAGTTAAAATACTTGTTTTAGAAAGGCAGTGGAGGGAGGATGTGAGATTCTGGATGTGAGATAGATGGACTCGGGATTAGTCCTCCACTTTTCCACTTTTCACACACCTCCCTAGAACCAGAAGAAAACTCCCAATGAGTGTTACATTCATTCATTCATTCAACCTACTCCTCTCTAGAAGTATCACACAGACCTCAGTATGCTTACAGTTCAGTTTCATTGAGGCCTTCAAGCCTTATGTCTCCTATATATTTTTCCTCTGCTACAGCAACTAAAAAATGTTGGTTTACAATCAAAATTTAAAAACCAGGCATTTTATTCACCATTTTTTGCAGGTTTTTAGCTTCTTTTTCCAGAAGCTTTTTTTCCATTTTCTTCTCTCTTGCTGAGATCTATGGGAAGAGACCTATTGCTATTTAACTTTATTATATGAATTACTGGATTAGTTTCCCTTTCTGTCTCTCTCACTTCCTGAATTGCTCTGTGTCCATCACCATGAATGTTTGTGATCTCAGTTGATAATGATTGCTTTGGTGAACTTCTGGAATCTTCAAAGCAAGTTACATCCTGAAATGACTGTGATAAAGGAACACTTCAAGACAGCTCTTACACACAGCTTTCCCAGTAATTGCTGAGCAGCACTGGCAGTGACTTTCTGTAACAACTGGATCTGCACTAAATTTCAAATTTAGGGTTATCCAATTGTGCAAATATATTCCAGACTAATTCATGTGCACATGCTCCCACTCCAACACTGTTAATTGTACATGTTAAACTGATACACTGGCACATTGGAAGCCTTTTCTTAAAGTAAATACCTGAACTCTGTGTATTCAGATAATAATTATAACTTCATATTTGATTTGAGACAATTGATTTTACAATATTGAGATGTTTTGCTGTTCCATTGTTGCATTTCTGTTTAATTTTTGTACCTTTTTTTCCAATCACAGGATTTTGTTCTGTGTGTCAATCTGTCAGTTCACACATAAAGATACATTTTGTAAACCTGTAAAATTGTGAACTAAGCCTCTGAAATTTTTCAAATAATTACAGGCACTGTCTTTTTTTGTCTGCTTGAATTAGCTCTGTTTTGCTTTTTATTTGACACTTTTTCTTTCACTGTTAGGACACGTAAAGTTCCAATGTACATTCAGTTTTCACTCTGCAGTAATTCTATGCATCAGTTTCCATATCATAAAAGTTTTAAGCATCCAAAAAAATGTGGTAATTATCTAAAGATAGCAGTGTTTACTAAAGGCCTTTATAGAACATGGAACTCTTCTAAATTCAGAGGGCATATATTTTCCATTCCCAGAACATGCTTTCAACTCTATTTGTTATAAAAGACACCACTTTTGGCAAGATGCCTCCATCCAGTGTAAGTATCAGAAATTCTACATTAAGTCTTCATTTTTAGCACTTTTCAGAATTTACACATGGAGAGATAGTATTCAGTCATAACTATCAAAATTTTCTGGCATAAAAGGATGGTCTAGCCAGGGGAATATAACCACATAAACACCTAGCCAGGCTGATTTCAGATAAGCAGTTGCTCTTGCCGCTAAGTAGATTATAATAATTTTGGAACATGTTTATCTCAGTTGAAGAATTTCATTCTGATTGTGTACAAAAACCTTTATTGTAACTACTTCCGTTGTTTGCAATTCCCATTTAGTATTGCATTGATTCAAGAATTTTGACTTGCTCTATTTGTTCCCATGTTATGATAGATCACAAAGAAAAGGATATGTGCTTTTCAACTGGGAAACCTACCCACAAAAAAATCACACCAAGGACTGCTTGTTCTGATATAGAAAGCTCCCTGTGAAGTAACACTGTAATGCATATAAGCTTGCTATGACTGGAACCTAAATTGTCCAATGAAGGCTGTTAGGCAGAAAGGCAGAAAATGTTTTGTGTAGGAAAGACAGGGCACAGCCGGCAGCCAGCTGAGTTATCTGTAGTGCCTGTATGGGAGCATCCAACCAAGAAGAGAGATGCATAGGGCCCAACTGGAAGTGTGGGATCACAGTAACAGCACAGTAACAGCATTATTTGAGCTTGTGAAGAACTGCACTGATAAAATTTTTTACGACAGCTATTTCTTACAAAGATTACTTAAAATTGAGAGAAGCTGGACAAAGAAAATCCACCAGTCTCTTCAGTTCTGAGTGATATTTAATAACAGAAAGTTGTTTATTGGTTTGCATAAATCTGTAGTTCTCTTGTGCTGTCTCACAACAAAATGGATGACTTTATAATTCCTTTACAAACTCTCGGATTTTCTAACTTTTTCTTGCTTCATGGTGCTCAAATAATTAAACTATGAATCGTACTATCTGCAGACATCTGGGATTCTGGGAGGCAATTGATGAAAAACTGAGCAGAGACTTGTGAAGGTCTTCAGCGGGCTTGGTCTCCAAAACGACGAGTCTGTCAACTAAAGCTTTTGGCCATCAACTAAAGCTTTTGGCCCAAGATGAAGATAAGATTTTCACAAGGTTGGTAGTTTCAAAAATTTGATCCACTTGAGCTATCACAAAGGACTTTTCTTCAGTAATAATATTTGCAATAAATGACAGAAGACTACTATTTTCTTTCCACTCATCTTTTTAGTTTTTGTTTTCAATATTCAGGACTTAAGAATTTAGGAATAGGACATTAGTTAATAACATAAAATCAAATTTTTATTCCTTAATCTCTTACCAAAATTGACTACATTGGAAAGGTAGGGGGGTTTTACCTCTTAAGAAAACATGTTTCACTGAAAAATATGACTATTGAAATATATTGACCAGTCTTGAAAGACATTGTTTTTTAATTGAACAC
>WHYT01014895.1:216432-246684 GCA_009806455.1 Tetrax tetrax | reverse complement strand
TAATTTAATAAAAAAAAAAAAAAAAAAAACACTTTCTAAACTTTAATTTTTATACTATAGATTTAAAAAAAAATTAGTATTTCTGAACAATAATAACAAAAATTACAGAATGTTGTGAATCTTGGCATTCATGTGCCTTTCACAAATTTATATTTATTTGATGTCAATCTCACGGATTCGGTTTGTGAGATACCTTAGAGTAAGTATAAAATGCAACAATGAGGATGAGAAAACTTCAGGAAATACTAGATAGTTAAAACTATATTTTTTCTTCATGCATTTCTGCAGGTGAAATTATGTTCTGTGGAGACAATGATTGCACTCAAGTCATGATACCTTCCAGCATCCAGCTAACTGCAACACATGGATCCAATGGAAAGAAAAGTGTTGCCCATAGTGATATAGTTATGTTATTTTCCCTTAAGGAGGGAATATTCCCTTTCTTCATGAACTTTAAAGGGTGGTGGCAAACAGATATCCCTCCTGAAAATGATAATTAATTTCCAAACACATGGACATTGATATGCCAATAAAGAGGGCGTGGGGAGACAGTCAGTAAGGATGCAGGTTGAAAAATTTTCATGATATGACAAAGACTTTAGACTCGTGGTGCTGCTAAAGGTAGATACTTAATTATGTTAGGCTCTCAGGAAAATACTACCCATAACTATATTAATATGTCTCCACTTATTTATGTAGAGCAGAATTTTTAAAACACATTAGATGAGCATCAGGTGAATTATGGCAGAGATATAAATTAAATATTTCAAAGTTTTGGGTTTTTTTTTTTCCTTAAAAAAAAAAATCAGAAAAACCTAATCCACAAGTTTGAGATTTTTCATTGAAGGCTATCAAGGCCTGGAACCAGTATATTCACGATAGAAAACACGCCAGCAGAGCGGGTCGTGATACGAAGATGCAGCTATGATTATCTATAAACCAAGCTAATCCTCAGATACACAAATATCTGAGCAAAGTGGGAAGTAGCACTGTTGCATTTTTACTGAAATCAAACCACTAGTCTCTTCTCCTCTTGTGGTAGTAAGCCCTTAACACAACATATGTTAGACCACAACTGGATACTGTTTTGTGTCCTCAATATAGGAAAGACATTAATAACTTGGAGGGAGTTCAGGGAATACCACTGAGATTGTGGGGGCTGGAGCACTTTCCCTGGGAGGAGAGGCTGGAGGAACTGGGCTTGGTGAGTCAGGAGCAGGACAGCTTCACGGGACCTAGCAGCAGACCCCAGTACCTACAATGAGTATCAAGAGGTTGGATCCATGTTTTTCATAAAAGACAATGGACAGAAGTATAAACATGAGAGGTTCAGACTGGCTACATGAAGAAGCTTGTTCCCCATGAGGAGTGCCAAGTCATGGCACAGATTGCTGAGAGATGCAGTGCAGTCTCCATCCTTTGAGGTTTTCAAGACATGACAGGATACGAACTTGTCCAACTCCGTAGCAGACCCTGTTGTGAGCAGGAGATGGGACTGGAAACCTCCTGAGACCCTTCCCAGTTTGAATTATACTATGAGCCTACTGAGCACACAGATATCTTTTGAATGTATTAACTACTATGAAGTATAGGAAAAATACAGTAAAGTACATCAGTCTGGGCCAGTAATAACTACAATTCATGCAACAAAATACACATAAAATATGTAGGAATTTCCTGCCTTTCTTGATCAAGTTCACAGCCTCTGAAAGACATTTGTCTTAACAGATTCCAAGGCAAAGCACGTTTTCATCTTCAAAAAGACAGATGAGGTGGCCTTGAAAGGAGTATGTGATAGTCCTAGATATGCCCCTTACTCTATTCAAATGAATAGCTCCCTGGAGCTATTCCTTCGCACAAGCATCTCCTGATCTCATTAACCATTATCTCTATGGAACTAATTGAACAAGAGGACTTATGGCCTTGTTCAAAGCTGTTGGGTTTTTTTTACAGAACAATATGGTATCAGTATCAACAGTAATGTAATGCCAATTGATTGATCTTTGCTGCAGAAAAAAAGAATTATGTGGGAATTCAGAAAAAAAAATAATACTGTGCAATTCTTATTAAGTAAAGTATGAAATGGAGCCTGCAGAACAGAGGAATTTATGTTGCTATTATCTGAAAGCAAAGACTTTCATAAAGCTTACATCATGAATAACAGGTGTTACTTGGAAAAGGGAACAGGAGGTGAAGTTTGCTAGAAGAATGCTAATTACTCTCAGTGGGATTCAAATACATACATTTTAAGTGTCCCTCCTTATCGTGAATAGAAAGGGTTGAATAAATGTCTTAAACATGTTGCTCAGATAAGTTATCTATTTAGACTCCAATCTTTCGGAACTTTTTTCCATTCAGCTTTCATCCTAGTGAATTTAGTTCAGAAAACACTTCATCATATCATAGAATCTTTGAATATCCCGAGTCAGAAGGGACCCACCAGAATCACTGAGTTTAGATCCTGACTCCACATAGGGCAACCTGAAAGTTAAAACACATATCTAAAAGCGTTGTCCAAACATTTCTTGAACACTGACAGGTGTGAGGCCATAGATCACTTCCCTGGGGAGCTTGTTTCAGTGCTAGATGACCTTCTCAGTGCTAGACCACCTTCTTAGTGAAGAACTTTTTCCCAATATCCAGTCTGGACATCCCCTGACACAGCTTTAAGGCATCCCATTGCATCCTATCACCGGACACCAGAGAGAAGAGATCAGCACCTCCCTCTCCGCTCTCCCTCGTGAGGAAGTTGTAGACATCCATGGGATGATCGCTCACTCTCCCCTTCTCTAACCTGAAGAAACTTTGTATCCTCAGCCGCTCCTCACAGGTCATGCCCTCTCATCCTTTCACCATCTTAGGTCCTTGCCCTCTTTTGGACACATCCTAATACTTTTATATCCTTACATTGTTGAGCCCAAAATTGCACATAGTACTTGAGGTGAGGCCACACCAGTGAGACAATCACATCTTTCCACTGATTAGCTATACTGTCCTAAATGCACCCTACGATACAGCCGGCCCTTTTGGCGGCCAGGGCACGTCGTTGACTCATATTGAGCTTACCACCAACCAAAACCCCCCTATCTCTTTCTGCATGGCTGCATAGCAGTCTCTGGTCCCTCAGTCTATATGTACATCCAGGATTACGTTGTCCCAGATGCAGAATCTGACATTTGTCCTTAATTTATACCATTGAAGGTACAGATATGCTCACATATAACCTTAAATACATGTGTTAACCTTTGTGGTGGCATGCACTAAATAACTTTTCATTAAAATTTTTTTTAAAAATCCAGATCTTACTCAGCACCTTTTTCCACAGCTCATCCCACTGACTATGGTTATTGCCATATTGCAAATCTAGCTTTCAGTAGCAGCCGAAAGACAAACAAAACACTGTGATGAGTAAGGAACAGACATAGGAAATAATATAAAAAATATTGCATTCCAATTATGTAAAAGAATTGTATGTGAGGACTAGCATTTTCTGTTACACCATTCTACTGCAAATAGAGAAATATGAGAGAGGTATTAGAGTCTCTCTGTGGTTTTATGTTGTCCATTAGCTTGCTATGTCACTGAGCAATTACAGAAAAACCCTGTAATAGACAATTAGAGGCTAATCACCACCAGGAAAGGTCTCCTTTCTAACTCCAGTTCAATTTTAACTTCTGAAAAATAAGGTTTCTCCTTTGAAAAATGTTAATTACTGATATAATTCTTCTTCTACTTCATGTACATTCCTCACCTTCTTTTGAACTCCACTAGTCTCTTGTCCTGTTGTTATCCTGTGGTAATGAGCTCCACAGCCATGTCTTAATTTGTTTCATTTTGAATTTTTCTATTTTGTTGTGTGTCTCCTCATTTCTGCATGCAGTATAGGGCACTTTTCATTTCTTTAACAATGTATTACTTCACGTATTTGTCTCACTTATTTGTCTTAATACATTTTTTAATAGAAACATCTCCAAAACTCTTGCTTTATGGATCTCTTGTCTCCCTTGCTTTAAACTTTCTGGAATAAAGAATAAATTCTGCCAGAGGCAGGATTTTTGAATACATAGATGAAAGTCTGATTTAATATAATATATATATTTTTTTTTTAATGGAAATCTGTATGCTGTGGTAGATTACTAAAAAATCCTCCCAAACATGTTTGCACATAATTCTTTAAATGTACTTTCTATAATGATGCTAAAAGTAGAGTCAATAATAAATGTACAGGTTTTGAGGGACTGTTGCATTAGGATGTTAGAAAAATGGATATTACTTTCTCTAGACATTTCTTTGTTTAATTACTTCCTTTAAGGAAAGAAGCTTTCATTTTATTATCATTTATTTTCCCATAAAAAAAAAAAATCTGTAAGTAGGAGGGTTGGATGGCAAAATTAGAATGAAACATTTTTTAACCAGCCAGTGGTTCTTAACATTTGAAATATTTCACAGTAACAGTTCTATTCAGGCAAAGTAGCAGTAGAATTTAGGTTTTATTTCCTGTCTGATTCCTCAGCAGTCCATCAAAAACACTGTTTTGGTTGTGGTACAGACTGGGTTTCCAGGGTATGTAGATCCGAGACTTTGTCACAGAGAATTTTGTCACAATAGCATGACTTGGAATATCTGCGCAGGCTCAATGGAGTAGCCTCAGAAGGCTAGCACTCAAAAGTCTTTAGATGTCAACATACCAATGCTTATATGGCAACACCTTTCATATCTCTGTACTATTTTACATTCTTGACAAACAAAACAAAGAGGGAAGTACTTTTTGTGGTATCAAATATGTCTGATCAGAACAAGCTCTCAGTTTTTGCCAAAAAAAGAACTACAGTATTATTCTAAAACAGAATCTAAATCTTATTTTTAAAAATAAATTTCTTGCATGTGATTATCTCACATTTTCAAACTGCTACTAAATCATAAACTTAGCAAATACATGTTCAGGTTCCAGCTCAATGGGCCTATACACTACTTAAAGTTTCCAGATATTCTGAAAATATTAATTACCTGTTGCTCTGCTTGGTCCCAGATCTTCACACTGTAAAATTAAAAATCTGAGAATGTCATAAGTTATTACAATCTATCGCAGTTTTGCTGTACTGTAACAGAGGTACAGAGAACTCTACTATTGAGAGAAATGTGGCTTTTTCTTGTAAAATCTTCAAGAAATAGTGATTAAAAAAAACAACAGAAAACAATTCAAGAGAAATGTGAAAAAAAGAAAGTATGTAGTTGATATTGATGGAGAACTTATTTCTGCCCAATAAATTGTAAAAACTGTTCAAGAATAGTTCATCTTTGAAAAAATAAGACCTCCTGTAATACTACCATAGTCAAACAGACCTTTAGTGAACTTCTGAGCAAATAATCATTATGTGAGTTGAAACTGCCTAAGGTCAGTTTTAACTGAAGCTCTCAATTTCTCTAGGATTTCAAGCAAGGTTGGAAGAATAAATTCAGAATACAAATATTGTAACTGACACAGATCAGCTACTTCCTCTCTTACCCCCTCCCCCCGCCCCTCTTTATTCTTTTCCTTATTTTTAATATACATATTTAGGCTGCATAGTGGCAGGTTTCTATGCAAAGAAGAAACTCTGAGGGGGGGAAATGTATTCATCAATTAATTGCAGTAGGAATACTACATGGTACGTCTTCTTAAATTCAAAGGCAAGAAAGTTGTTATCTGTGAAGAAAAAAAGTAAAAAAAAATGCTGAGCATGCTTCTCCATGTTAATTATCTTGGTTACATCTACAACCTTGCACATTTGTATGCTCACCTTGTCATTCTGTAGAATTCAAACCTCTGATATTGAACAGCAGGTGCATGAGGAAAGTATAAAAGAAAGTTAAAGTAAAGGTAGGACTGAAGGTCTTGTAGCGATGGCACTAGGAAAACAGGAGATCTGAAGTCAGTTCTTGATTTGGCTGTGTGTGCACTGAGGAGCAAGTCACATTTCCTTCTGCTAACCTTTCTCTCTGTCCAGAAAACATGGAAGATATTTTATTCAACCTATTTTTTTGTCAGTTTGTTATTTAGTTTACGAACTTTTAGTGGGGGAAACATATTCCCTACTGGAGACTTATGGAACTGAGCACGATGGGAGCTGTCAGTTGAGAATTCTCAGCTCTACCAGAATACAGGAAAGCAATAAGAGGCAAAGCAGAGTAGAGATGTTCTTATTTCAGGCAGGAAGTACAGACAGGTATAATATTACTGAATTTAAATAGGCAACTGAAGGGAGAACAGCAATCAACACAATGGTAACCTTTTTCCGTCATTCAGAGACCTTTAAAAAAGAGAAAGCTATTGTATATTTCTGACTTTATTTCCTAAGCCTGAAAGTCAGTCATTAAGGAAATACGCTTTGGTTGCATTTATGTGATGTACTTCATATTTTCAAGTTTCTTGATTTCACTTTCTCATATATGTGTGCATATATATATATGCATACACATATACATACAAATTTATACAATATATACATAGTATATATACATAAATATTTAATACTGAAGTATGTTTCAGATCCTTCTGTCTAGAACAAGAGACTTTTCCTTTGAATTTCTTAATGAGGAATCATTAGATATGATGGGATTATAGTGGGTGATCTGAACAGACTGCCTGCATTTGCTGAATGTGTTGAAGCGTCAGCAAATTCACAATAGCATCTGAACTTTAGTTTGGAGGTCTGTTAAATAATTTCAGTGGGACAAAGCCTTAGCCTAAGTCATTATTATAGAAAGCCATGGTGTATTAGAAGGAGTTCCAAAAACACCAAATGCTGGCTTCCTTTATAGCTGACAAAACTTAAAAGACAGATTAAATCATCCAGGTCTTTCTTAGAAAAGGAGAAAATAGGGCAGCACAATACTGCTGCATGACAAATTGTTATTCAGCAGGCAGCTTGATGAGGGCAGCTTCATAGGTAGCTTAGGGTTAATGATGTTTAATTTTTATATAACTATAATTGCCTTTAGATTTTTCAAGGTACCTAAAAGCTAATTTTGACATCAAAATAAATAGATCTTATAAAAACAATCAGTAAAAAAGAGATAAATTTAATTCCATGTTAAAGATATTGGCACTGAACTCTGAAACTATCAATCAGATGAAAAGTGCATCTAAGATTTGATTTTTGTAATTCAATATTTGGAAGTAGTAAAGGAAAGACTCTATTAATAAAATTAATGTTGATTTGGCAGCAATGTTCTGATTACCTTCTTACCGGTTTCTTTTCCTACTTCTTTTTCTTGTTCTAGGAAGCTCAGGACTACATCCGAGGTAGCACAGAGAAACCCCAACTATTTCTAATCTGAAGCCAGTGCCAGGGTTGAGACTGAGCTTGTAGTTTCCAGTTGTGAACTCTGATTGACTTTGGTCAGTCACTTTGGTGAGTTCATCTGATAATATCCTCATCTTGTAAACACTGTTTTACATGTTTAACATGGCACATGAGAGTTCATTTTTATGCCAAATTCAGCCTATTCTGGTCTGTGAGAATAAACATAAAAATAGGTCTTGCAGGAAAAAAATGTATGAACCATAAAGTGCTGAAAGTTAATTAACATTCAGATCTGTTTGGAAAAAAAAAAATTATTTCTATCGTACAAAGTTGTGCTAAAGCCCCCATTAGGGTTTAAGTGAGATTTACAGATTTTCTGCTGTACATTGCTATCCTGAACAAGGTATTCCCAGTATCTGAATTACTGGCAGAAAACAAATTGCACATCCCCCAAGGTCATCCTGCCTATTGCTTTGGTTTTTTTTGTTTTTTTTTTTATAAGTCCTTCTCAATTTGGTCTGTATTTTTTTAGCAAATCTTGTGAAATCCCCATGTAGACCTGAAGTACAATCTACAGTACCGTGTTGTGAATAATGCATTGTGCTCTCCACAGGCAGGTCCATAAAGACATGCTTTGAACAAGAAAATCATTCAAGTCAAAGAAAAAAAAAAAATCAAATATTTCTTTACCTAAAAATGGAAGAAAAAATTGAAACAACAGTAATATCTCTTTGAAAATTTTCAACATTTTTACCTTTTCAAGTTTTTATCTTTTTTCCTCCCCCAATTTAAAAAGTCCTGCAGACACAGACACATTTGTAATTTTTTTTTTGTTGTCATTGTTGCCAAATCACTGATTTTCACTGAATTTTTTTCTTCAACTCTAAAATTCTTGTTTTATTTTTACCAGGATGGAAAATTTTTCCCACTTGAAATTCTCCTTCTGCTTCTCTTCCAGCTTGACTTACAGTATTTCTATAGTCTAAATAAAACTTTATTATAAATACTTTAAGATTAATATTATAAAGAAAATAGAAGTATATTTACCTACATATTACTTTGATCTTCCCAATATTATTTTAAAAAATATCCATTTTTACCTTTTAAAGATAGTGAGGGCTAGACTCCCATATAAAGGAGGTTTTGAATTCTGACAAAACAAGGGATTATGGAACCCACCTCAGCTCGGGTGTTATTCTGGACTCTTCCATTGCAGTCCTGGGTCCCAGCCCCCATCCTCATCCTTTTCTCCTGAGTTATGGGACTGCAGTTACATCTACCTCTTTGGAGACCTCCAACATGAAATGAACCTCATTCAACCCCAACAGAGCAAGACGGAGACATAAAAGGATTCCACAGAGAGCTAATTTCTTACCAAAACTGAGTAGTAAACCTACAGTATCAACACAGTTGATAGTGCAGAAGTTTTAATAAATTGCAGAAAGAGTCTCATCCCTTTCTGCAAGCTGATTTGCACCTGGAAGAAAAGTTTCACAAGTGGAGCAATAGTTAATGTAGCTCTATGCAGGTGTTACCCAGAAATCTCTGAAACAGCAGAACCTGGCATTTGTCACCAAAAACCAGAGACTTTCAAATAGTGGACTCTGGCAAGGTTACAATCTGAGATTCTGCTATCACACAAATAGATTTGTATTGTACTCTCAAAGGCTTTTCCTTTTTTCTAAAATAGTTGATCATCTCTTCCTTTCACATACAAAAAGCATTGGGTTGAAAAAAGATGATAGAAAGCCTCAAAAGAGTTTGACAGTTTAACAGAAGCCTTGGAAGAAAGTCACAGGATAATTTAATAGTTGTTTTCTTTAAAAGAGTATGTAGAAAATGTCTGTTACTTTATTTATATTTATACACTGAATGAGCTTTTTTTTCTGTCTTGAAAGGCTCTGTCCGAGAACTTCCAAGGTTGAAATATGGAGAGGAGAAAAAGAATGCAGCTAATAGTAAACCTCAAAACTTCAGCATCTATCAAGGATACCCTGTCTGGATGACAAAACAAAGATCCACAAGATTATATTCTGTTGAGCAGTTATGCTCAAATCTGTCAATTCTGAAAATAACCAGAGGAAAACTTCTGTACAATTTTTGATGAGGAATTCACAGAAAGCCTTTGTGAACTTTTTCAATATTGCCTAATGGAAAAAAAAATCATAAATGCTAAAAAATGTTGGCATGTACACCACCTTAAGAGGCAGAGACAACAAGAGTAAGGTATAAAAGTATCTATTAAATATAAAAAATCTATTAAAACTAGATACGATATGTTTTTCCCTACATCAGAAATCACAACAGACATCAGGAAATTGGCCATTCTGTAGAAGGGTAATGAGCAGGGAGAGGGAGAACAGAGAATTGCAGAAGTGAGGAGGGAAGATGGGGAACAAACACTGCCCTATGATCCAAACCTGTAACATGAGAGATATATCCTTCAGAACAGAGAAGGACTCCAACATGGGGTTTCCACATCCACATCCTAACTTAATAGCTCAAGCACCTAGATGCCTGTAAAGGTAAGGCAAGCTTGACTTTTTCAAATGGCCTATAGTCTCTCCACATTCTAAGTCTTCGAGTCTGAAAAATATTACAAAAGGATGGTGGTTGGGTTTGAGAGCTGGAGGGTTTGGGGTTTTTTCTTTTAATCCTTTGAACATTGAGCAAAGCCAATTCTTTGCCAAGAATGTGAATAAAGGAATTCCGGAAAGTCCCAAGTATTCATTGGCAAAAAGGAAGTCATATAAGTACAGGGAAAAAATTAAGCTTATCTATTTAGCCTCATTCCTAAGGTAATCACTATGGGTAGGAATCACAGATACAGACAAGTTATCTCAGCTACTGACAGCTCTCTGAAAATAATATAGCAGTAGTACTAATTTAGGTAGTACTGCTCCTCTTAGACACAACTGGTTTGTGCTGGGTTGAAAAGTAGAGCTTTTGTCCTGTCTGTGACACAGCTGTGGGGGGTAGGGAACAGCAGAGAACTACAGCAAGCAGGTCTGCACTCAGGAGTGGAATAGGGCAGAGCCAGAGCAGAGTGTGTGGTAATGATCATTAAATAAGCAAAACCTAATTAGCTTGCTAAACTTTCACCCCAGCAGTTAATTTAAGTCACTGTCTGAAAATTGAAGGCAAAGGGGGTAGAGTGGAATGGAGGAAGGCAGGAAGGAAGGAAGAAAAAGTGGAAGTCTCTGTCTTTCCTGGAACCTTTATGGAGTCTTCTCTGTAGCCAACACTGCAGGGACACGGCATTTACTACACCAGATCAAGGATCTGTCCTTGATAATCCTACATCCTATATTAGAAAGGAACCAATTCTAAATGCTTTGCAGAAAGGGAGTAGATGATTAGGTTGTATCTCCCAAGATCTCATTTTATCTCTACATATCTCTGCGGAAATGCTATTTTCATCACCCAGAGCCAACATCCTCTCAGAACAATAAAGATGTTAAAGATGGTAATATAAATTGGATTTTCATGGTCTCCCATCATGAATGCTGAGATTATAACATGCATTTGAGTCACATTATCAGGCTTTTCCTTTTTAAAAAGAATGTTGATAATTCTAAGTAAGAATACAACTACATGAACTGTGCCTAGAAAACGAAGTCATACTGCAAAATTTGTTCTACGACTGCTGATAGCACTGAATTTCCAGAATACCTCAGTCATACTGAGTAAAAGGGACATATGTTTCTCTGACATCCACTCCTGTGAGCAAATGAAGTGGGCAACAATGTCCATGTCTCATCATTCTTTTCAAACTCACTATAATTTTCTGACATCCCATGGAGAGTTTTCTGTTATGTCTTGGACATAGGCTCAGGCCTGGTACAGTATTGCTTTATTCAGGTAGCCTGTTAAAAATCAGTCTAAAGCTCCGTTGTCACTTTTCAGTATTTACTTTTCTCAGGAACCATTCTTATGTCTTTTAGAGTAGAAGATATGAGCATTATTAGGTACCTGAAAAGCATGATTTCAGGAAGTCAAAATAAGAGACATAGTCTGGAAATCTGTTAATAAAAGTCCATGCCCATTCTGCAAGGGGAAGAGGATGCATAACCTGCTAGACAATTTGACAGCTACAGGAATCTTGCTAAACCTCTTTCTCTGCTAGGTTCTTGATTATTAAATTTTCCAAGGAAAGGGTGCTCAGAGAAGCTCATTGACATTAGTACACTGCCTGATATCTTTAGAGCACAGGTGCTACATCAGCATAAAGTATCATTAACAGGGTTTTTTTATGCTTTAGCTTTAGTGCTGGAGCTGTTCCTTTCAGAGCAGAGGGTCCTTTATACAAATATTACCTCGGAGATATTCATCACAGATGTCCCATAGAGCACATGTTCAGAACAGCCATGCCTGTATTCATAAGCATACACCTTTAAGACCACACATATCACATTCCACTGATATTTGCAATAATGCTGCCATCACTGCAGGTGACATCATGGCTTTGACAAGAACTCACAGGGAAAGGATGTTCCTATCTGCTAATGATGTTCAGCTGCAGAAAAAAAAAAATACCATGACAAAGCTGCAGGGCTATTTTCCAAGTGTTTCCTAAGGCTCGCTTCCGTGTAAAGTTGGGAAAGAGAGCAAACTTCCAGATTCTAAACATTTTAAATAGCTGGTTTTTGACTGCTCATTTCAGCTTTATCCAAGAACTTCTTTATAGCTATTATCAGTCTGGAGGAGAAGCATGGGGAGAAAGGAAGGAAATCTTTATCATTTTCCCCAGGCACTTAATACTTTAAATATGGTTTTCTCCTAAGAAATTGGGGTGGGATTCCTATTTTTTTTGTGCCATGGTTTCATTCTCTCAGATAAATTAAAATGCCATGACTGTCTGCAATTCTCTGAATAGTTTTGGACCACTCTCTGAATGGTTTTGGACCACTGAATCAAGTTTATCTTTCCCTATTCTCCTGTTCATAATGTATCTGATTCTGCTTCTGCCCAACATCTTCGACTTTGTCCTCACTTGATTATAAATTAGAACCCCAAATTCTCCACTAACTGGAGACTGGAAATGAGCTGACATTATTTAATACCTCATTTTTAACTCAGATTTAAAAAATAAATCAAATATTACAGATTATGCTTGGCTGGTTGAAAAACAAACAAGTTCACTCAGAACAGCCTAGGCTAACGTTTTGTGCAACCATGACTGTCTGTGAACATTTTTTACCCGATCTCCCTTCAAACTAGAAGACTGACAGACTCCTGGTTTGGCTCTTGGACTGATCCACCTATTTGCACCAGTTTCCTTTATATTTATACACCTTCTGAGATAGTTTTTGTGTATGTAATTTTGTCCTTTTAACAACAGAAATCTAAGCATATCTTAATTAAACTCTCTGCCCTTACTCACTTGGCACACAGAGCTGTTAAAATCTCACATGTTCTGTTAATGCTGGGGGTGCTAAAGAACATCTGACACTATGCTGTCAAGTAAAATAGGAGTAGGTAAGGGATGTTCCATCCTCTGGAAGATTCTGAGATTTCAAAACCTTGAGTAGTGTGCAGTGGGATGACCTATGGATTTCACAAAGTTTTCATAAAAAATTTAACTTTCCAAATTGTCCATTCCAGAATTTGACTTTCTTATGTATTATACATATACATATGTATATGCACAAGCATATATGCAGGTATGAATTCTAAAGAACTACTTAGGTGAAAGAGAAGAATGCTAAAACAATTGTTTTTTCCCACTTCTCTCCAGTCTGTAAGTTTTGTTTGCTTGCTTTTTTGTGTGTGTGCTAATGTTGAAATCTGCCAGATTGAAATCAGCCAAAAAAAACCCCAACCAAAACAAAAAAAAAAACCCTTAAGCTCAGAACCAAATTGAGGCAAAAAGGGCTGCATTATAAAGCAAGGAAGTTTTTCTTTGTTCTAAATCTGACAGAGAAAACTAAATGAACCAAAATGTACTTTTAGTGCTTTAAGCTTTTCTCACAAAAGAGGCCATGCTGTAAAGAGTTGATTTAGAGCATAAATCTTCCTGAAAATGGCTTAGATTGCAGGTGAAACAATTTTGTAACAACTCATATTTTGAGGGCAAACTATACGTGACCTCTGGAGCCTTAGTCAGCACCAAGCCATTCGGCGGAGCAAGGACAAGCCAGCACCTGCAGTCCTCTGCTCCTGTAAAGTGCCTCCAGAACTGTCAGTGCTCTCTCTGGCCACTTCCAAACTGACCTGCAGGTGTAGGCTGGAGTGTCTTCTCATCCCCAAAACACAGAAGATACAAGATATGGTCAGCTCCCATATGACCTAAATGCCTTAATTTTCCTTTCTATGAAAATCACGTTATGGGGGGAAGGGAGAAGGTGGCAACTACTGACAAGGCAGGACAAGGCAGAAAGCTCAGAAGTGCTCCTGGAGCCCCAGTTTACGTACACTTTCTGTATTCCTGGAAGAACCATCACAAATTTATAACTGGTGCTATAAATACAGGTAGTGAATGCACATACACAAAAAAGTTTTTTTTCTCCTGAATCATATCTCTCATCTTTGGTCCAAATATTAATACTAAATTGCAGTACAAGTCTTTCATTTAGTATGATCCATTCAAGGAATAAAAAAAAGGCAAGCAAAACAAACAGGCAAACAAACCCCAGTTCACTGTGAGGATGGTTGAACAATAGAACAGATTCCCAGAAATGTTGTGAAGCCTTTGTCCTTGGATGTTTTCAAAACCCAACTGGACATAGCCCTGGGAAGACTCCACTAGATGACCCTCTTTGAGCAGGGGATTGGACTAGATGATCCTCAGAGATGCCTTCCAGCCTCAACCCGTGATTTTGGGGTTCTGTAAATATCCTGCCTTCATTTACTGAACATAATGAAAGCAACCTTTTTCAGATCCTCAGCGATTTTAAGATACATAAGCAGAACAATTTCTGGGTATCCATCCATTTGCTGCAACACATGCTTCAGGTACTCAGTATCTTGTAGGATTGGGCCTTCTAATCTTCATTTTGCAATTGCAAGGAGATAGACTAATTTTTTTCCTCTACTTTCTTTGCTGATAGAAGTAACTTCTTAAAAAGAAGCCCTTCTGACAAACTTGAACAGAAAATATACATGTCGTGCCCAAGAGTCTATCAACAGAAACTCAAAAGTATATTTTTGTAATAAAATAGGATAATTTGAGAACACATAATGATTTTTGGTAGACAAATGAGGAAAAAAAAAGCAAAATGTTCTAATAGACTATTAACTAAAGGATTCCTGTTTTGAGACAGCTGTGGTACTCACGACTGTCTTTATCTTCCACTGAAAACTGGGGTCACATAAAAGAACATAGTTGAGTGACAAACTGAACCAACATGTTGTGTGTCTCAGGTTAATAACTGGACCACTAACAACTAACTCCACCTGTCTGATCAGGGTTATCATCGTGGTCTTTGTGCTCTATTTATTTGTTTGTTTATCTGAGTTTTTGTACTCTGCTATTCTCATACTCAGTAGGAGAGTGAGCAATCCTTCTCCCAAAGATCCCTCCTGAAGAATATTCCTGATATTTCACCAAAAATTTAATAAAGCAAAACTGGAGGAAACAGCATGGAACAAATGTACACACCCTTGTACAGCCTATTCCTGAGGAAGAATGATACCAACATGTGAGAGCCTAGCTCATTTTTACGATGCATGTTCCAAGTTTTCTCATATGGACATGCAACTGTTGGAAAGACATCGGGCACCTATCCAAGAACCTATAGATCTGTTGTGCGTTCTGTTTCTCCAGTTGTTTTTGGCATAGTATTTTAGAGCAGCACTTGTTCTCATTACATTTCAGATAACTCACCTTAAGTTTTGTCTCTTCCATATTCTCTTTTATTTGGAACAGTGGAGGAGATTTTACCCTTTCAGTTTTCCAGGTAATTCCCTTAAAGCTGCATTGAGTGCCTCAATCTGAGAAGATGTGGAACAATCCTAGTAATAACTACATGGTTTGTCTCCCTAACAGGTACAATAGAGATGCCAGTGATCTTCAACTGCTTTTATACCTTTGATTATTGAGCAAATGGTAAGACCTGTTGCTCTTTACCCCTATAATGCTGGATACCTTATTGCTACATAAATGAAACTTGAAGTAATATTGAGTCCTTTAGAAAGCCAGAGATCTTTCCTGAAACTGCTACATAAATTCTTTGCAATTGAAGTCAGGGGGAAAATGAGGAAAACTGTTCAAATCTAGGTTCACAGAACTTTTTATTTGTAAATTGTGGGACAAACTCCTTGGCAACAGCCACAGGTGCTGAAATCAGCAATCTTTCAGACAAACCATGTTAAACAGTTCTGTAGTGATTTAAGGGCTTTAGATAAGTAGCAAGATCAGTCCCAGCTGAGACATGGAATTGCAGCTTGTTCAGAGACCTAATTTAAACTATTTTGATGTGTTCAGCCTGAAAAACACTTTTTCTCAAAGGGGACACTTTTGTTCTTGAAGGAACGGAAGACTTTCTCTTACTGGTGGGAAATACAGAAGAGAGAAAGGACAGGACTGATCCCAGAAGCTTTCCCTGCCTACACCAACATGCTAACGGAAATCAAAAGATGGAGAGCTAAATTACTCCTGTTGTCTCCAACCCAGTGACAGATACCTTCCTATTAGAGTTTCAGAAGAGTTGAGGACACCTAAGAAGTACCGTTTTCAAAGGCTTAAAATTAGAAATTTAAGTCTTACGTTACGACTGCCTTATAGTGGTGATAGATTTATTCCTGCTTTCTTGTAAACACCAACTTTGTAGGAAGCTCCTTTCACCGCAGAAGAGTGGTAGACAGTGTCTATAATCTCTCTGTGAAGTTACTGGAGAAAGATGGAGTTATCCAAAGTGTTTTGTAATTTTGTGAAATTTCTCACTCTCTATCATATCTGTAGAGAGCTAAGGAGATGTAAGATCTAACCGAACTCCCGAATTTGGAGAATTTTTTGGAATAGATCCATCTTTACACACATATACACTCTGCCAGTAATCAGAGACCAGGTAAAATAGGTAGACCAGTAGAGACTATATAGAATGGAGTCCTGAAGGAAGGAAGACAATCTTTAGCAAGAGCAGGTCATTGCCAGGAGTCAGCCACACCCACAACACATTATTCTTTCTATGAGAGAAAATCATGCATAACAACGGGCAAACCTCTCCATGTGGTAGCTACCCAGTAAACTGAGTATTTTTAAGGGTCTCTGTCATTCTGGAGAATGCAACCTTACCAAACAGACAGAAATACAAAAATAAAGAAAAAGCATTCACAGTAATTTCAAAGGGATAAATAAATCCCCACAATGTTTTTGCTTGACAATTGATACATTGCATGGTTTTGCAGAGATCTGTCAGTACATGTTGCCTCATGTCTGTCTATTAGATTACTATAAGAGTTAATCATCACATCCCCTACCTAAAGCCATAATCCTGTATTTGTGATTGTACAATTATTTATCATTGTAACAAACCATATTATTACAGTGTATTATGATTCTGAGTGAGAAATGAGTGGCAAGAGATAAGATTTTTTTTTTTTTTAGGATGTAAACACAGTCTTTAAAGTAAAGGGGAAAGGGAGAAGATGCATGTAGCAGAGCAAACAGCATGTAACCAGAATTGTCAACTTTCTTCCATAAGCGTCACTGATTCATTTTCCTTGTACACTTCTCTGGAATTTAGAATCATAAAATCATAGAATAGTTTGGGTTGGAAGGAACCTTAAAAGGTCACCTAGTCCAACCACCCTGTAAGCAGCGGGAAATTTACCTGATTGTCGTCTTCTTAATCCCTCAAAAGGCTGAGATTCCCACTGATTTTTCAGTTTTACCTCTTTTCCACGGATCTGCAAGAGAAGGGGCTTGCTCTGACAGAAAGTATCAGCTCGTGCAGAACTGTTTGTTGGATGTCATTTGTATGGATTTCCTCTTTATTTTGAGAATACTTTTACTCCTGAAAGCACTAATAAACAGGGATGAAATACTGCCACCACTGAAGTCAGTGGTAAAACTCATATTGTCTTCAGTGAAGTTGTACTTTCCTGTCTTTGGATTACAGCCTTTCACCCATGCAGTAAGTTTAGCTTGAGTAATCAACATGTGATCTTCAAATCTTATCTTTCCATATGTTAGAATCCAACATACAGATGTGAACAGAGGGGTGAGCAATGTCCTTTCATCCTTCTTTTGGTTAAGTGACTTGAAGAGCCAGAGGCTGTTCATTAATGAGCAGTGATGGTGCTGCAGACACTTGACTGAAGCATCCCTGTTCATTTTGCCTAGGCCAGCACAAAGCTTTAGAGTCATAAAATCTTATACAGAGGTCCCCGTACTTTGTCATTTGCTCACTCAGGTGGTCCCATGGAAGTCTCCGACACCATTACTGCCTCATAAACATAAAACTAGAGAGAGAAAAAAAATCATCAATTTATTTAATACATGAAGGAATTTGTCATCAGTTGGCATAAAGTCTTAGAGCTGAACATTCAGAAAACAAACAGTAGAGATCAATGCACCAAAAAGAATGATCCTCTGTTAGACATTTTCCCTGATCTGGCCTTTTTCATGTGTGTCTTTTCAATTGTGTTGTGACTCACAAGCTCGTGAGATCTTTGTTAAGGCAACAGGATTCTGCAGGTGTATTATTCTCAGGGTTCTCTTTTGTTTTAGTTTTTATTTTATTTTATGAGAGTAGGACCTCATCAAAAAGGATGCATTTGAAAACTGCTATATTCAAGTTGTTTTGTGTGCCAAATTGATAAATAACATTTCAAAAAACAACACGAATGTAAAATCTGTTTAAAAAGATGACAAGCTAAGTCTAGAAGGGAGAGAGGAGGGGAATCAACTCATAGTGCAACACCTGCTTCAGGCTAAAACAGCAAAATTCAATTCATTTTCATACAGCATCTTTCATACAAAGCCTCTCAAAACACTTTATAGTAAGAGATAAAATGACAAGATAACTTGTTACAGAAAAGGTTATTGCAACTCTCAGACAGTAAAGGAAGGAAGCTGTGTGCAGAAATGGACTGGGATAAGGAAAAAAAAAATATGTAAATTCAAGGGAGGGAAAAAGTAATATCCTTTCACAGTAGAACGGAAAGCAGAGATGAATAAGAATCACACGAACGAGGATGAGGATGAGCATAATGATGGGGACAGGGATGAGGATAAAAATGTTTCCTTCTTGTACAAAAACTTAAATCTACTATTTTTATGTAGTAATTAAATTTCATAGCCATGCAGGATAGGTAGATTCATTTTGCAGATGGAAAAACCTAGGCATAAACTAATATGTTAAGAGGACTATCCTAGAAACAAAGGCACCTTCCTCACGGCAGCTGGGCAATGAGAGCTGAGACTACCAGTACTAACCAAAACACTAACACAAAAGCTGGCTCTCTTACTTTAGTCAAATACAGCACTTTCCCATTTTTTAGTGGAATAGTGCATGTGGCTTTTTCAGCAGGTCCATAAGTGCTTGAATTCGAGTCTGAACACTTGAGTTATTTATTGAAGGAATAATTTTTTCATCGTTTAGTCATCTCTGAAGATCACAAAATGAGTCAGTGTCAGGAACATGGATGTGATTCCGGAGCCATCCCCAGTGCTGAGCTCTGGGTGCCAGGCAGATGGCACCAACACACAGAAGAAAGGGGCAAGAATAGAGGCTGGTCTGGGAAAGCCTGCTCTCACCCAGTTTTGATCACACCATGGCATACAAGGACCGTTTGATGATGTGAAAGTAGATGGAAGAAGGATTTATATTCTCTGGGAATGAAAGCAAAGGAAAGGAATGCCAGTTTTAGAAGACTCTGTAATTTCACAGAGAAGGGAGACAATATAGAAAACCAAATTAGTGTCAAGGACTAGATTAGAGAAGTAAACTGTGGAAAATAAAATGAACGCAATATGCTGTAAGCAAAGCATGATTTTCTGAAAAATTGTTTTCATGGTAAATAATTTTTGACAGACAGACACAAATGCCTGGAGAAGCAGACAAGAAATTAGCACTGTGCATGTGTACTGTAGGCCTCTAGAGGACTGGGAGAGCACAGATTCTTCATTTTTAATCAGTATGCTTTCCCTGGTATTCAGCTTCCATGTTTTTACCCTATTTTTTCTCCACTCATTCATCTTTCTTTGTACCATAAATAATGCATACATGGCTTGCCATCTAGTAATTCGTTGGCATCAAATACTTTCTTGCAAAAGTGCTAACTTCCACACATAGCTGTGCATTTTTGAGAACACAGATATTTCCCTGTGATTGAGAAATATGTCAGTGCTGACAGTATATTCCCAGAACACTGTACTCATGGCAGGGTGCTTGGATCACACTTGCCAAGGAACCAGGCTTAGTGCCAGCACACTATACACCCTCCCAAGTTACTGAACTGATATAAACCACCGTCCCCATCCTGCACTTGGCAGCCCTGGGGCAGCCTGGTGCACCCAGCTACAATTCAGCTGTTGGCCCATATGCCACCCGTTATATGGCAGAACTATGGCGGTAGGAATGAGATGGATGAGAACAGAGATGCATTGTCATCCAAATATTATCTTTAAATATATTAATACAACAACACTGATGGCACGAAAGTGTAAGTAAAATGTTCTTACTTCTTTATTCACAGTGTTTTTAAATCAGAAGGAAAGCAGGCATAGATATATGATGTAACAAATGTGATTTATTATTTGGTTTACATCTGTATTCTTATTCTTTGTATATTTTTAAAAAATTAACAATAGATACTGTAAAATGTCACATCTTATTGCACTATAATGATTTCAGATATCAGAATAGGCTACAGCAATGTAGAACATAAATGTAACATATTTTACACTTTTCTATGTAAAGCCACTACCTTGCCTATCAGAAATGTATCATCAATTATACAATAACATAATTATCCCTCAAAAGTAGTGAAAATATTTCAGTACCTTACATTTTTTTTCTGCAGGTTCCGCTTGTAAGAATACAATTATTTCATTTTATATGTTGTATTCTTTCTTTAGAAGGTATATTTTAGGCAGGCAGTAATTATTTTCAGCCCTGCTCTCCATCAGATAGAGTAAGTAGTGGTAGATTAGTGAGGACTTTTTTTTTTAATCTGATACATTTATTTTATTTTTAAATTAACTCCAAGGTGACTTTAAATACATAATTTAAACTTTCTTGTAGGTTAAAAATGAGGGTACATGATGCCTTATGATTTAATGATATTTGTATATTCAGTAGTGAGTTAATGTGATTTAATTGAAATGTCCTCTAGAAATGCCCACTACACCATGCGGTTTGTGTTATTAATCTGTGAGACTAGCAATAAAATAAACTATAGGTCAACGTGAATGACAGCAACTGTAGGTATCCCTCAGCATAGTTTGTCTGCAGGCCACTGACAGCAGGTATCACACAGATAGCACTATTCAAACCTGAGGATTATAGGCTATATCATGACTAACCCTTACTCCTCACAAAGGAAGTGAAAAAAGGAAGCTTTGGGCCATCTATATCCAGATTGCTTAAAATAATAATCTATACAGATGAAAATTTAACCTTCCAGATCTGGTTAGTAAATTTATTGCTCCTCATGATGCTCTGTGCAACATACTCTCTGTGGGTTATGTATAGAGGACCATTTCTACTGTATTTTCTCATGTTCTCAGACACTCTGTTCCACAAGGAATTGGGTTTACTACAAACTCTTTGTCATTATGAAACTCAAGCGCTGCCTTTTCCCTCAGTCAAAGTTGAGCATTCCTGCTTCAATCCCCATGTTAGTTTTCACTTTCCTGGTTGTAGAGGTGAGGATTTTTGAACAGTTAAGTCATGCACAGGGAAGGGAATGAGCTCCTGAAAGAAAGCGTGTGTCTAAGCCATTCTTCTGCTAGCAGATTTTTGAGATGGCATTGACAATATTTCCCTGATATCCATTGACAGTAAGTCACAGAGATGGCATCAGAGGAAGTGAAAAAAGGAAAAAGCTGAGAGGCATATAAAATTTTGAGATCTTTTACCATCATTTTCCACATTTTTCTACCTGACACCACAATCATTGCCTGCAGTTTAAACCCTATTTCAGTTCAGTTCATGATGCTCTCTCTCATTCCCTACATGCTTTGTTGTTGTTTTTTAATCTTATTTTACCAATGTATTGAGTTTGTCTGGCAAGGTTTTGGTAGCAGGGGTGGCTTTTGTGAGAAGCTGCCAGAAGCTTCCCCCATGTCCAATGGAGGCAATGCCAGCCTGCTCCAAGATGAACCCGCCGTTGGCCAAGGCTGAGCCCATCAGTGACAGTGGTAGCACTTCTGGGATAACAGATTTAAGAAGTGGAAAAAAAAAAACCCTGTGCAACCACAGCAGCTGGAGGAGATGCAGGAGAATATGTGAGAGTAACAGCCCTGCACACACCAATGTCAGTGAAGGAGAGGGAGGAATAATGTTGCTCCCCACAAGATTCCCCTGCAGCCCATGGTGCCGCCCACGGAGACCCACAGAAGAGCAGAAATCCACCTGCAGCCCGTGGAGCACCCCATGCTGGAGCAGGCAGATGCCTGAAGGAGTCTGTGGCCTCGTGGGAAGCCCATGCTGGAGCAGGCTCCTGGCAGGACCTGTGGACCCATGGAAAGAAGAGCCCATGCTGGAGCAGATTGACTGGCAGGGATTGTGACCCCGTGGTGGACCCACATTGGAGCAGTCTGTTCCCGAAGGACTGCACTCCGTGAGAAAGGGACCCATGCTGGAGCACGGAAAGTGTGTGATAAGTCCTTGCCCTGAGGAGGAAGGAGCGGCAGAGACAATGTGTGATGAACTGACCACAACCCCCGTTCCCCATCTCCCTGCACCACTGTTAGGGAGGAGACAGAGAATTCGAGAGCGATGTTGAGCCTAGGAAGAATGGAGGTGTAGGGGGAAGGTTTTTTAAGATTTGGTTTTATTTCTCATTATCCTACTCTGATTTGATTGGTAATAAATTAAAGTAAATTTCCCCAACTTGAGTCTGTTTTGCCTGTGATGGTAATTTTCTCTCCCCTGTCCAGCTGAGGAGGGGAGCAATAGAGCAGCTGGGGTGGGCGCCTGGCATCCAGTCAGGGTCAACCCACCACACCCAATGACAGCCGGATGTCCTTGCAAAACTGTTTTATGGCATACAGATGGAAGAGCTCAAAAATTGGCAGACACTTCTCCAACCACTGTCAACTTACGTAACATTTAACTGTCCTAAGGCATGTTCACCAGGTAAGTATCACCTTTTAAGTTTAAATTAAAGACTTGTCAGCATCTTTCATTGTCCTTCTAGGAGTACAACACAGGCATATAAAGGTGTATTGACAATATATAAATTTCAGTAATTTCAATATTAATTCCAGTTTTCTCTTTGTGTTAGCATAGTCCTTGCCTAACGTTGACTTTAATCAGTCAGCTTGCTCCATCAGTACAAGGTGACCATTCGTGTGATAAAATGCCATGTTTAGCTTCCTTAATCACATACACCTAATTTTTCCAGCATTGATTTTTACTCCAGATTATCCACAGAAGGGTTTACACAGCACATATCTCCTACATCTTTCTGCCCACACTATGATAACCAAGATAATTTAACGTCATTGCAATAATAACACACTATTTACATTATTAAAAATAAGTGGCTAAATTTCAAGGAGTCTTTTGTACTTGCGGTCTGAGTGCAGGGTTTGGCAGTCAGGCTTGCTAAACTGTAAATTGTCTCACATAGAGTGTAACACCTCTGGGGAAACCTTTTAACTCTCCTGTCATGGCATGTCCCTCTGTAAACTTATTTACTATATCTGTCTCTCAGAAGCATCAGGAGAATTAATCCTTGTAAAATTGTAGTTGGGATATCACTAAAAGAGAAGAGAAAGACTGGGATTTCCAGGGGTTTTGGTGTGATTGCACTGTAGTATGGATGGACAGGACTATGGGTTACACAGTCCCCCAGGGCACACAACTGGGTGAAACCACAGCACCTCAGGGGCATTCACAGCTGCCACAGTCCCTCACTCCTTCCCTGATACAGAAGAGGCAGAGAAGGGCTATAAAATTAATTTAATTTATTGTTGGCTTTACTTGATCTTCTGTGAAATAGAAAAAATTCTTCCCGTGCTTACCTATTCTTCCAGAGTTTCTAGCACCCAGCCAAGATACCAAACATGATAAAATAAATGTGCACAATAATTCAAGTGGTGCCAAAAATTACAGTTCTGAGAAAATAGGTGAGAACATTTAGATGAACATACACACACAGTTGTCACTTAATAAGACAATGAATGCTTCAAAAGGGAGCACCAGGGAAGCAATAACTTGGCAGCAACAGACTTCCATATAGACTAATTTACTTTATGTGACGCAAAACACAAAGCCAGATCTCGACTGCCGAAATCGGCCAACTCTATTGACAGTCATACACAATTTAAAAAAAAAAAAATGGAGTCTCTATCAAGTTCCCAATCACTATATCTATTTAGTGTTTCTAAAGTGGTGTTACATTGATTTAATGATGCTATTAGTAATATCTGCAGAGAATTTATTAATATAAGCAATTACCATTCAGGATATTGTTTCTTGGTAGAAAAACCGCCTAATTCCACTAATTGCCCCTACTTCTGTTTCTGTTAACTGTACACTGTATACATGTTAATAATGTTAGCAGCAGCAGCAATGAATTTTAATTAACATTCATGTGTAGAAATATAATTCAAAACAAACATATTCTGATCAGTTTATTTTATTAAATTAATTGCATAGTTATTTCCAGAGCTAAAGCATTATTCCTAGGTATCAATTAACAAAGAAATCTGCAACTTACCATGAAAGAAAGTTAAAAAATCCCTATACATGAGACAGACATCTAGAGATCCTATCCCTAACTAATACCCAAAATTAGACTGTTACATTAAACACTTCTATGAATACATAATAGGAATTGTTACTACATAGTCTTGCAGTTCAGAAAAATACACTCTATATTCTGATAAAGTTAGGAAAAGTAAGTATGAAGAACTGAAAAACCATATCACTGGTCCACGGCCATCCAAGGGGTTTATAGCAAGGCAAGAAACTGAACCCAGATCTCATGAAAACTGGTTCAGTGCTTTAACTACAAGACATCAGAGATACAATTGATCAGTCATTGAGATTTTATAGAGACTTGAAAAGTGCAGCACTTTCAGAATGTAATTTCAGTTTCCTCCCTGCATAAAACTACAGAAATCAGAGGAGGTGATTCATGGAATTTGGAGAATTAAATCTGTCCTGGAAACCTGCAGTTCTTCTTACTTCCTTTAATCCTCTTAAGACCTTGTTGTCGTGACCAATACGGATATAAGGATATCAATACACAATGAAGTACTCCTTTTCCCATACAGCAAGTATAAATGTTTGACAATATACCTCAATTTTACCAACTGATTTGCAAGAGGATTAGAGGCGTTGTTTAAAAGCTAGTAAAATTAATGTGAGTCATCCTTGACTCTAAGAAAATTCTGATAAGGTCCTTAATAGGTCCATCAGCCATAGCTGTGTACTTGGCTGATTTCCATAATACCTTAGACAATTTCAGAAATATGAATACTCTTCTTTTCAGAACTATTAATACTCTTCTTTGCAGGTTCCGAAGGAAATAATCTATAGAATCATAGAATGGTTAGGGTTGGAAAGGACCCTCGAGGATCATGTAGTCCAACCCCCCATCTAGTCCAACCCCAATCCATAAAAGTTCCAGGTACTTTGCAAAACCTAATGTAAATGCCTAAACCCAACCTTCTTCCCATTTGAATCACTAGTGATATTATATATATTCCCAACTGCATTTATTATGATTGATTTCATAAGATAATCAAACTAGATTCAGCATCGCTATTTTAAAAGGAACTAAGTTTTAAGTGTGACTAATTCCTCAATGCCTACCACAGGTTTGCTTTTTATTGGCACCTTGGTAATCCTGATCAATGTAATTTAATTCCTGGTATGCACATAGCAAACATAATTAGCAATCCTATACATTTCACTGCTGCCATTACGAATATGCAAATTTAAATGGACAATGTGGACCTGCTGTTGGAACCACAAACCTTCAGTCACACTGACACTCAGAAAATTGTCACAAATGGACATACCGAGAAAACACGGCTTTTCTCAAGGTACAAGAGATGACACAAAAATGACATACTGTTATTAAGTATATTTAACAGCCAAGACATACACCTTTCACACATTGTCAGCATTGCAGAGTCATTCTATGTGGGCAATGGCAGCTCTCACACATCATCAAGGAATTTGTCAGTAATCCTTGGAGTCCATTTCTGTTATAATTGGCACTGGTGGAGGAGGAGGATGCGTCAGGTAGAAAGATATTCTCACACCATCCTGAGATGGCAATAGTTGCAGTTAACACTCCTTCAGACTTCCAAAACTGCTATGAAAGTCCCTGACAGGGACATAAATACGAAGCAGCAAGATGGCATTTTTTTACAGCTGCTTCTCATAGTATCATGACATTTAAAGTGTACATTAAAATCTAGCAAGTACAGTAAAAACATAATTATGCCATTTATGTCACATGCATCATGTACCTAATATGAGCAAGATTAGCCTATCAGTGTCTTGAATCTTATGGAGAAAATAGGCTAGAATGCTTTGGAAAACACTATTTCTTAAAACAGAAGGAAGTAGATTCAGACTTGATATAAAGAAAAAAATATTTTACACTGAGGGTGGTGGAACACTGGGACAGGTTGCCCAGAGAGGTGGTGGATGCCCCATCCCTGGAAACGTTCAAGGCCAGGTTGGATGGGGCTCTGAGCAACCTGATCTGGTTGGAGATGTCCCTGCTTCTTGCAGGGGTGTTGGACTAGATGACCTTCAAAGATCCCTTCCAAGCATAACAATTCTATGATTTTATTATTCTATTTCTAAGTTTATTATTCAATTAGCATGTATACTCTCCATAAGAATATAAAACCTTTTGAGGGGCTTAAAGCACTTTTACAGGACATGCAGAGTATGTAATTTAAGTCTTAACAAATTGCTTCTGCTTTTAATTTATGTTATTAGTATGCTAAGAAAAAAAAATTCTTACATGTTATCATCACTCTTTAAATTTCACTAAATGGTACTTGGCTATAGATCTGCCAAAACGTCTTTCACATGTAAACTGTTTTGCTTTCAGTCTTTTCAATCAAAAACAGAAATGTATTTGTCAAAACCTTAATCCTATGCTAATGCAAATTCTATATGACAGATTTTAGGTAATTTTATAACACTGTTTCCAATCTTTTCTATGGTAAAGGTTCTTTATACTAATTGACTGATGTTTCACAACAATAAATGAAATGCTACTAAACACTTAACACATTCTTTGCTTAATCATTCAGAAGTAGTTGAGTACAGAGTACAAGTAACTTCTTTGGTGGTTTTTTTTTTAATAAAACTTCTGAGGTGGAACCTTAAGATAGAGCTCTGAGGCGAATCTGTCTCCTCTGTTTTTTTACAGCAAGAGACACTCTCCGAAAGCATCAATGCCCTCTGAAGCTCAAAAGCCAGTTTTCATTGAAACAAACTAGAAAACAGTCTTTTTAGAATAATGAAAACTGAGAACAAGATTTAAAAAACCCAACAACAAAAACCTCCCGACATCCTGTTATGTCCTTGCAGAACGCTGCTGCCATTTCCACAGCAAATCCCACAGTGGCTATCAAAGCTATGAAGAGTTTCTCTCTCCCTGAGGCCCAGCAGCGAGCTCGCTCTCAGAAGCCTCTGCCACACTGCGGTTTCCGTGCTGGCTGTCTCTGTCTGTCTGTCCCTCCCTGTTTGACTTGGAGAGATAAATGAAACTTCCCACAATCTTTTCTCCCCTGGCATTTCAATTGCTCCTGGAGACCTGCAGTTCCCTTCAGAGGATGCCTTCTAACTCAGCCTCTAGCCCCCAGAGACAAGCGGCAAAGCAGCAATCTATCCAGCTGGGTGGCCGTTCTGGTTAAAGGAACACATACTGCTGTGCATGAAAAAACTAAACCGTTATCCGTCCTGTCACATCTTTACAAAGAAGACTAACATAAGACAACTTTTTAAAAGCCCTTACATCCTTTATGTTAACACTTTGAAAGGAAAACAGATGCTTAATATTCACTTTCATTAATTATTCACTTTCATTTATTATTTCATAATAACAGCTGATAATTTAATACACAAAGATTTTATTATAGATGGAGCTGCTAGTGTCTTTGGAGTTATTCTTGCTTGATACTTGTCATTAGAAGATTCTGATTGAAGCTGCTTTTAACTTTGCTAAAATTTTACATTTGGATTGAAATTTTCTCCACTGGGTGTCTGTCAGGCAGATGATTTATTTTAATTTATTTACAAATGTTTCAGCAAAAGTGATTTGGCCATTTCTGAACAAAAGCTAACAGAAAAAAAAATACTCTTTCACTGATGTTAAAGTACAACAAATTCAGCAGTCACTTTAAGACCACTTTACAAGAGCTTGACCTTTCAGCAGAATACACATTTAAGTTAGAGGCGTGTCTGACACGACCCCAGTGAAAAACCTGCATTTTTCCATGCTGTAAACCCCTGAAAAATAACCCTCCATAGTAGATTGGAAAGTCCTAAGGGTTTGACATATACATTCCTCACAGTTTCTGCCTTCTAACTCAGAGCTTTGGTTTGTCTGAGCAAGTTTCACACCTGGAGAGTGACTGAGCACAGTCCAGACCACATTTACAATGACCAAGGAAGACTTTTCATGAATTTCAATACTAGTTAATATGGGCCACAGGATGTGAACTTTTGAACTAACACATTATTTTTGTAGAGCTTGAAAGTATTTCTTTGTTGGTGCTCAAGTGATACTGAAGCAAGAGAAATAAAAAAAAAAAAAAGCATCAATTCATCTGAGGTAAGGACAAAAACCAGAAGGCAAGAGGTAACTGTTGAGGGAAGGGGCAGGCTGGGATGAGGAACCTGAGACAGGGAGAGCAGGAAGGTTGAGGATGGAGAAGAGATTGTAATTAATATGCAAGGAAATGGATTCTGGGGAGAGGAACATACGGAACATCGGAATTAGAGCTGTGAAGGCTACACAAGTCATAAATTGTGACCAAAAGACAAGAAGGGCATGGAAGAACAGAAACGAGGAAACAAGGCAGGAAAGGTAATAATGGAAAATTAAGACTTGTACTGGAAATTTGGAAGAATTACACAGACAGAGGGGACCCAATTGTGTAAGGATATAACAAACATTTGCCCAAACCAGGGCCTGGGGGAAGACCCATCACTTAAAACACAGTCCTGTATAAATGTAATGCCTTGCTGGTCTATGATTTTATGCCTCTTGTTATCTGTTACTGTTTTCATGTTAGGAGAGTTTGTGAAGCAGATTTAAAACTCTAATACATTTGCTTGAATGTCTTTATGATTCTATATTATGGGATTTCTGAGGTTTTTTGCATGTTTGTTCTGGGGGGTTCTTTTTAAAGCTGGAAGTTACACTTTGAAATATGGGTTAAAATGACAGAGCTGCAATGTCAAAACAATAAAAAATAACTGTTAGCATAAAAGTTTCCTATGCTACTTCAGTCTCCTTTCCCATTTTTTCTCCGAAGTTGAATTTGAATTTATTTTTGTTTAGACACATGAGAAATTCATATTCAAGCACATCAGAATTGGAAAGAAGCCACTACAAATTTCTGTTTCTGACTCTCTGGCAAACACGCTTGTGTTTAGGAAATTGTCTTACAGCACATAACCCTTGAAGTTCCCTTGAAATAGATCAATTCACTTTAGTAGCATGTGTAAGCATATTGTGGTAGCTGTGATCACAACACTGGTAGGATATCATCTGCTTTAAAACCCAATACTTTTGATTGTTGCAGATGGTATCAAGACATCAACAAACTAGGGTATGTTCCTCAGTATTGGTTATTGGTGCAGCTGTTAAGTTAATGAAGTCAGTATATATTCAGTTTTAATTGTAGACACATTTTATTTGAGCTTTCATAGAACAGCTGTGAAATAAGTGCTATAATTAATGTTCTGTGAGTTACACTGAAATCTATGTATGTATTTTGTAAATTATATAACCTCAGTTCAATTTATTTAGTTTTTTGTTCTTAAGATGAAAGATTATGATGAATTTATAATTGTACTTTTTTTCAGAAAACATGTAAAGGTTTCAAAGTCATCTTCATTTGTACTTTCACCTGCTAAGTCACCATCGATAAAATTTATTATTAGATTAAATCAATTTATTTTATTAAATTAATGCCATCTTTACATACCTAGATTTATCAGGTACTCAGCATATTAATGCTGGAGCCAAGCAGGCTGTTCCAGTTGTACTTGAAGAAATAACCTCATTCTAGCTTTCTTTTGTACTATTTTCATAGAGGGTGTTCCAAATTTGCCATTCCTAGGAAACTGTCATATAAAGGATAAAACATCAAAGGGAAAGTCAAATGTTGACTCTAATCCCCTTGGGCAGGCAGGTAGGTAAACTAGGGTAAACTAGGGAACTAGTTGATTTGTGCTATTTTAATTGCAGCTATAAACTCCCTCAGTTTCTGACATTCCCAGTCAAATGGTTTTTTGTATGGGGTAACGTGATGGTAGGGAACTCAACAAAGTAGAATTGTCGACTCTTCTGGGAGACTCTGAAATTAACAGAATAATCTGAGATATTCTCAGACTCAGGGAAGTGATTTATAGATATAGCCTTCCTTCCTCACTCCTTCCTCCTTTTTTTCTGTTTTCAGAATACTATTTGGAAAAGGAATTGTTCAGTTTGCTTGTTTGGTTTTTTTTTGCTTTCAAATGAGATTTGACAAATTCAGTTACACTTCACCAAGTGTATGACTTTCATAACTTTCTAAACTTAAGTTTCTTGGAGAGAAATTTATCCAGCTTTACTTATGCACTACATTATTTATTGCATTGTC